>OU015497.1:154326275-154388775 GCA_907164885.2 Dolomedes plantarius | reverse complement strand
TAATTGTACTTAGTTGCTAATTCCTATTTTCTCTAAGCAAACCCCCCGTTTAAGGTTCCCACGGTTACCCCCCATAATTTAGACATTACATATATATATATATATATATATATATATATATATGTGTGTGTGTATATATATATATATATATATATATATATATATATATATATATATATTTACATATGTGTATATATATATATATATATATATATATATATATATATATATATATATATATATATATATATATATACATATGTGTATATCTATATATTTATATATATATATATATATATATATATATATATATATATATATATATATATATATATATATATATATATATATATCATTGTTTTCTATCATTTATTAAAAGCAAACTATAGATGCAACATTTTATTATATATCAAAATTTTTAAACAGATATAACCTTTGCACTAGTATTTAACGTATGGTCTGAATTCCCGACAAAATATTGTAAAAAATGCTGATTTAAAAGTTGTCGCTTATTAGTGAAATAAAGTAGCCTAATATACAGAAAGAAAGCTAAATAAATTTTTCGTTTAATTTATGTGCCTGGAGCGAAATATATTAAATTTAAAGAGACAATCACTGGCTATTTATCAACATAATAGACATACACACTGGGTCTGTTATTAATTAAACGAGGTTTTTTATGATATAATTTTCAGCACCAAATGTTTCAAACTGCTTATTAAAATTTTTGATAATGGACCATGAAACAACTTTTATTCATTATTTTTGCAGCTCATTCAGATAACTTTTTATAAAACACTTATCTTCTAATTTTTGTTTAAACGAAAGTATTGATTAGGTACGCGCAACTGTGAAAGCATCATGGAAATATTACAGTTTGCCGTGGGCTACTTTTTTTTAAAATTTGCTGTTTGTAAAATCAAAAAATCCATATCCTTGTTTAAGTGTATATGTGTTTAAAATTATTAAAAATCCCCGTTATTCCTTTTTAAACGATACATAATTGCTTTAGGGTGTAGAGTTTTGAATTTTATGGATACTTTTGCTTGGTTATGTTTAAATATTATGCTAAAATATTGTTTAAAATGAGGATAATTTTAATTTAATCCGTTTTAAATTTTCAAAAAACCTTAGCATGTGTAAAGTTGTATAATTCATTGTATAACGTTTAAGGGTTTAAAATTAATAGTATTGTCTTTTATTGGTTTATATGTTGTTATGTGTTGCCTTTTATTAGATAATTAATTCACGAAATTTTTAGAATAATATTTTCCAAAAGTATATGAAAATTAGCTGTTATCATTGTTTAAATAAAGTGAACTAAAGAGAAAAATATTGGTATATGTAAAATTACTTAAAATGACTTTGTTTTGTTAATAACATGTATAAAAACCATATAAGCGTAAATATAAAGAAAAAATTATACAACCGAACGATAATGGGAAAATTTTTGAAGGAATTTAGGATGCCGTAATATCTCTCTTTTCAGATTTTCAAATACTATTACATACAATCCCTACTTTGTGAACATGGGCTTATGTTGTCGCCGAAATTTTTGTTGACTATGACTAAATTTCTATCGGATTAAGCACTCACAGGGATATACATACATTATACGAAATGCATTTAGTCATTATTTGCAGGGTCTTACATACTTCGGTATCATGAATATCCGAATGTCGAATAATTGTTTTAAGTTTCCGGTTTTGACATTAAAGAAAAGTTTTGACAATGTGTACAAAAACCGTAAAATTCAACTTTTTCTCATGGAGTCGAGTTCAGGATTTTTTCAAGTGACATACTCCGGCGCAGCTTGAAATTATCGTTTTTTTTTTTTTAGAGGTAGTGGCATTTGGTTCTCAAGCGTGTTCTTTCGAGTCCCACTGTTAACATGAATGTTTGTGGGCGTTCGGAATCGGTAATTAAGGCTGCTGCGTACTAACCCTATTGTCGATTTCCAATATAGGACCTTCTAGGAGTACCCGGGCAATTAAGCTTCAACTCCGGTAGTACATGTTAAAAGTATTACATGAAAGTGCCCATAAGATAAAAATATTTAAAAAAGCATAGTACAAAGGTATAAATAAAAAACATACATAAATACAAGGACCAAAGTAGTAAACACTTATTTACAGGATAAGGAAATACGGCTAACAAGGATAACAATCCTGTGTTAGGGTAACATGATAATACAATTTTGTATAAGTGAGTACAAAAGAGTGTGATTTTTTTTTTTTTTTTTTTTTTTTTTTTTTTTTTTTTTTTTTTTTTCACACATAATTCAATAAGAAAAACAACGGATAACCCAGATGATCGGGAAACACACCCACAGGGGGGCCAGAATAAAAACGGAGCAAGTACTGAAAAACATTAACGATGAAGAGTAAAGAATTAATTAAAGGAAGCGCTAATCCGGCGCTGGCTCAAGAAGAGCTGCGCGAGGACGTCTCCTGTAGATTAACCCTATTGGATTCGCTCACCAAATTGTTTATCTATGGAGAAAATGTGTCTACTATTTACAACTACGTAAATGATGATAATCCAGTAAAAATGGTATTTTCCGATAGCCTGAACTTTTCAGCACCTTGAAACAGGATCCAATTTATAAATTTCGCCCACCAGAGGAATTTATGAGCGCTTAAAACACAGTATACTAGATTTTTTACCCGAATAAATTAAATTTTAAAATATTATTTGCATTTTTTTTAAAAACGAAAAATGCCCCGAGGCGTAAAACCTTTTTCTCTATTATGGAGTACAGTTAAAAAGAAAATACAAGTCTGCAATCCTTTGACTAAATTCCTCCATAGGATAATATTAAGGTGATCGAATCCAATAGGATTTGTACACAGCAGCCTTTACAGTAGGTCGTAGTATAATTAGCCCTTGTGTAACAATCTTGACTACTCCTCCAACCAATCAGATCACATTTAATATCAAACTTCAGCTTTACTGGTATTTTATGTACATTGTAATGAAGACTTATTTATAGATGAAAATTGGCTATAATTGCAAAGTTTTGTAAAAAAATGTGCATTAAACGGTAAAATGTTAAATTTTCGCCTTTGAAATGTTTCAATTGACAATATTTTATATACTTTTTAAAATTGTTTAAAACATAAAATATTTAAGAAGGTATCTCTGAAATGGTGGCAATAAAGGATAATGGAGTTTCACTAGTTGACACAAAGCGCTATATTTACAAAATACAATTAAATGGAAGAATTTTATGCTATGAAAGGGGAATAATGAACTAGCTATTGATACATAATATGCTTTTAGACTATCTATGAGATTATAAGTGGTTCTTTAGCAAAATTAAATAAATAATTTTTTTCTTTTTTATTTATTTTACTGTGTACTGAAATGACATAATGTATTGATACTGTTATCCTCTGTTGTGTCTGGTTTCTAGTTATGAGCCTGCTTTGAAATTCCTACATCGCTCCATCATGATACTGAAGTTGAAGCATTTAAAAGATGTGTTTTAGGGTAAAATATATTTATAATTCTCCCCTAAAATTATGTAGTATTACTTGGAGAAGTTCATACCCATAATCAAAGGACCTAAAATCGCTATTTGGGATATAGTGTATTTCTGTTGTGGAAATATTAGTGGTGATCGTTTATTAAGAGTTATAGACTCTACCGTATTTAAGTCATTTAAATAATTTGCTTTTGCTTTTGAGTATGCATATGAACAGACTAGAAGATGTTCATTTGCACTTTTCATAAACATTTAAAATATTCTGTGGTGCCATATTTCTTTCTTTGATGTCAAAGATAACCACCTTCTGGTGTATAGGTTCATTAAAGTGAACTGCACAATTTTTTTTCATATCAGTTTGTTCCGCATACAGACAAATTATTTTAGAGAGAGAAATGAGGAGAAAATCAAAAATTAGGATTAGAAAAAAACATTATTTCTTTGATACGTGACTCATTAATAAGTAACTGTTATTTAGCGGTTATTCCAAAAAGGAAAATAATTACATGCCTGTTTGAAATGGTTCAAGAAAATTTAATTTGGCTTAGCAAGGCATAACGAAAAAGCAATCATCCTAATTATTACCACAATAAATAACACAATTCTTATAGTTTTCTGGTGGTTCAATTCTTAAATTGTTTTACAACATCGTTAACCATTTTAGTCACAGTTGTATATAAAACGCAATTGAGATGAGGATGGTTAGTCAAAGCGAGATATTTATTTCATCTAGTTATATAGATAACAAATTTTATGTGCCGTCATGCTTACGTTACGTTACAGGTTAATATACGTAAAATAAAACACCTACTTCAAGTGAACAATCTCTAAAGTTTTAGTTATATTAGATGTCTTATTTTAGAATAGTTTTTTCATATAACCTATTATCCATCACGTGTCTATAAGTTTTATCATACGTTCAGGTTCAGTCTGGCAGCTTCTAATGTTAATTATTATTAAGGTTGATTTCTCTCCATCTATTACCCTTGCATATCGTATAATAAAATAAACAGGCAGAAATTTTTCTAAACCTTCAATATAATGCTATAGATTCATAATAATCTTTTAAAAATTATTTTAGGCACTTGCTTGATAAGTTCCTTCTCCGGAAAATTTTCTAATAATTAAGTGTACTCCAGCTGGAAGTAATCGTTTACGGAGTTTTTTCAAGAAACTTAATAACTCAAACTAAAGCTTACGCAGCCAGGAATTACGAAAATCCCTTTTTTTTTTCATTACTCGCAACAGCAAATGCAACCATTACTCTTTTATTTAAGGCAAAATGAAAGAAATCGATATTCCCTTTAAACCTGCGTTGTTGCTTTAATTACACTACTATTAAAGTTTCTACCAGTGCGTGTCTAGATGCCATTACAAGAGGAACAGTTTTTTTTTGTCATTTATGGGACATAGCAAAGGTGTGGTTTTAATTGTATAACTGCGATATAGTAGTTCTCTAACGTCAGTTAAATGGTAAAGGGTGTTTACACAGGCGTCGTATTCTTTTATTGTACAACATTTTATTCATGAATTAAAGTGAACAGCTCTGTACATTGAATGAAGTCGATTATATGTCTGTCAAAGTGTCTTTTTTCTCAGCCATGGGATATTAAACTTTTCGGTCTAGTATTGTTAAAGCTACAATTCCCAGAAGCAATATCTTACAACTGTTACAAGATCACATTTTATTGCTAAGCTACAAACACATTACTTTACAGAATATAGGCACCTTTAACTCTTTCATTTAAACTTAGAAAATATTGGGATGCAACATCCACTTAAAATACTGAATTTGAGCATCGTTATGGTTATATTTCTCTCGTACATGAACCCCTCTGTGTAAATATTTTAGAATTAGACTGAAGGTTTTCGAATACTACTTCTTTGCAAATGCTTTAGTAACGTCGTATCTGATTTCCTATTGAATATTTAGTACGCTATAAAAATCTATAACGCAAAATAATATGTGTAGGCTATCTCACATAAGCTCATACATCACATATTGCAATTATATATCTAACCCTACTTTTGAATACCGGAAATATTTTTAGCAACTTTCTTAATTTTCAGTGTGAAAAAAGTATTACGAAAAATTATTCTCTTACACATATAAGTTTTGCTGCCAAAAGATCTTAACCTGGGACACAAAAATATTATGACTCGAGAGCAGAATAAAACACTAAAAAATCATTTATTACTGATATACCTTACAGTATGCATAAAATAAATCATGATCCCACTATTCTAAATGCAGCTCTTACCTCTGGAGCTGTAAAGAAGCAGCAAAGGAAAAACTGTTGAAATAAATTTAAAATTCAAATACAGTGTTATATATGTCACTGCTTTCAAAATGTTTACTTTACTTGCATTTTGAGGTTATATTTCAGGAATAATCGGGAGAAAGAGAGACCTCTGTTTCCTCCCTTTTTATACCTTGACTATCCTAGGAGGAAGGAGAAGGCTGTAACCAGCTGATTATTTTTTATTTGACTTACCTTACCCATAGTTGCATGAGATTCTTAGAGCGTTACTTCAACTCCTTCAATTATTCCCGACCATAGCAGTACTTGAAGAAAAATTGCTTAATATGTTTTTTTACGTCATTTTTTATTCTCCTTTTGGATTATATTTCTTATTTTCAGGCATTTTCAGTTGGCGACAAAGCTATTTAATCCTTTTTTACTTAATTCGTCTCTGGGTCTAGATTTCCTGCCTTAGTTGAGGCTTAGTTCACTAATAGCTGAAGGAAACTTTTCGACCATATTAGGTTCCTGTTATGTTACAGTTTTAAACAGTGAAATTTTAGGTGCAACAGGAAGACGAGTTTCTAAAATTCCAAATGAGTTGATGGGTTTCTGGTGTGCGCTCCTTTTGGCTGTGCGATGGCTAAATGAACCAGGGTCTACATTTAAAGCCAATACGACTGCATGCCTCAGTGATCCAAGCCATAGTAAAGAATAACGTCTTCTTAGCCCTTTTGCCATCGCAAAGTCTAAAAGTTAATGGAGGATCTGAAAAGGTCTAATCATTAGATATCTGTAGGTCTTGTCGATACAGTAGTTTACAGATTGAGTGATTTTCATTCATGCGGTTAAAAATTTCTTTGGTAAAATGAGTTAAATGGTACAGATAAAAGCTATTACTATTCTATAACTTAAAAATTATTTTAAATGCACAGACAAATTGCCATTAAACTATTACTAATTTAAATGGTTGTTGTTGTTGTTTCTATTGCCCCCTGGCCGGAATAAATTTCAGACCAGGTTCATTTAGGTTAGCGGACTGAGGCGGCTCCGCTTTATAATGACACCAAAAGGGTCGCAGTCTGATTTAGCCCATTGCCACCTCAATTTTGAACAAGTCCTCTCATGTCGGCATCTGGGTGGATCGTACAATCTCCCACCGTGTCCGACTTCGTAGAGGGACTTTCCGGTCCACGGATTTACAGTGACCATATCAGGCCTAGACACGTAGGTATTTAACGGCGCTTGTCGAGATTTGATCCAAGCACGATTAGCACCGAAATTTGACATGCTACCGCTAGGCTACATCAAGCCTTATTAAGTGGTTATTTTACAAAGTTGTAAATTATCGACTATTATGACTTCTTGTAGTCTTCTTATTTTGAGAGTTAGCCCTTTGTCGAGTGAAACTCTAAAGTTGTAGAATAATACTTATTTTGGTTATATTTTCATGACTTTGCATATCAGTGGTTGTGTTAGAAAACCGTATAACCGATAAAAAAATCCACACATGTAACAATTTATCATTAAAAGTGTTCATGCGTAATGAATGAAACACAGATATTCAGATGATAATCTTACGTGAGGATGTATTACATTTTATATCATACTTTTCAGTCGTATTATGATGCAAAAGAGGGGAAATTTTCTTATTCAACAGGCAAGGAATGAATTATGTCTCGGAAAGGAATTCCATTCAGTTCATTAAATTTCATTAATTCATTTAAAACGGAGAGCACCAATCTCCAATTCTCCGATCAACAATGGTGATTCAAAGTATTCAAACAGGAACCAGAAAACTTTGCATGTTAAATAAAGCTGCTAAGAGAGGTGTGCTTCGGAAAGTATTGCGACATAGGATTAAGTATGTAAATTCTAGGACATATCCTAATATGAAGTAAGGTAATGCCATCGCAAATCTAGTCGAACAAAAAAGATTTATCGCTTGAGATTAAATTGGATTGAAAAGGAATGTTTGAATGTGAAAGTGGTATTTATTGCTCATTCTTTCTCAGCATTCATATGTTTTCTTTAATGGCGTCATGAAAATAAAATGCCAAAATTTTGCCTTCTTATTCTCAGTAGAATTTTAACAATAATTCTTATGCATCTAGTCAAAGAGCTGTTGTGAAGGTTAGAAAGAAGTGTTATTATACTTTTAAATGAATAACAGACGGTTCATGTTTGGAAGCATATACTCTTTTCTAAAGAAACAGAAAAGAGAGAAAAAAATGTGTTACATACCATTCGAATACATGTTTCATATGTCTGGATATCTTCTAATTTTATTCGAATTTATCTGCAAAATTCGCATGAATAGTGATCAAAAGTTATATAAAGCAAGCATATATTTTATTTAAAAATGAATTTCTCAAAACATTAATTTTACGTATTATCATTGGTTAAATATATTGCAAACATGATGAATTTATGGTATTTATATTTGGTGGAGATAGTTGTGTTTTTCTAATTTCGAAATGATCTTTATAGCGTCTTTTAATAAATTTTATTTCATCTATTTTCACTGTACTAAATGTCAATATGATGCTAATTCAGAGTACTATATACTAATTTTCTTTAGTTATAATTTATAAGATAAATATTTAGTGGTTTAGTACGGTTTTTTTGCTCCCTATTTTGACAATTTTTGGCCAGTAATGCTCGAGCCACACACAGCATATACTGTATACAGGCATTGAATCCTAGTTAACTACTTAACATAATAAATTAACTACTTAACATAAGCTTGCGGAGTATTTTAAAACTGCGCAAGCATTTTGCAGGAAGACATTGTAAGACACTGTTTACCTTTTGAATGGTATCTTATTTTAAATTGCCTTTTTATTATTTACAATAAAGCCTATGTATTTACTAAGGAACGCAATTACAACGAATTTTTTTTCGCTCTATTGCTATACAACATACAGGGTCATCGAAAAAGGTTAGACACATTTCGAAAGCTCATAATTCTAAAATAAATTGAGCAAACGCAATAATATTCTGTTCAAACAACTTGGCAAGTGTCCAAAATTTCTAAATGTAATGGAGCTTCAGGAGCTTCAGGAACAGTAGTGGTAACTGCAGTACATGGGCCGAGTCCTTCACTGCAGGATGATATAGCAATTCATAAAACTTCAGTGATCAATAAAAACGAAAGTAGGAAGGAAATGGAAAGTGGGGAAAATAAAATGTTTCGATAGTACAAGTAAAGCTAAAACATGGGGGAAAAAAGAGACTGAGCGAACAAAGAACAGGACAAACAATTAAAAGTTACGAGCAAGAATGGCACAGGGCCGTTTCTTGTTAGCTGGGTCAGCAGGGTCGTAATCGGCAAGATTTTTAATAAGATCATTTGGTAAATTTTTATGGAAGTTAATAGCAAGATTGTGAAGATAATTTTGAATAGTGGGGAGATTTATCTGTCTATAAATGTCAACATTGCGAAAATACCATGGAAGTTAGTGATTTGCCGAATAGTCATGTTTTGAGCAACATAATTTTAATGTTGGAATCCGCTGCGTACGACCAAACTGATCCAGCATACGTAAGTAAAGGTCTCAAGAAAGATTTATAAATGAGCATTTTGTTTCTAAAGTTCAAAGTTCAATTTACTATTTCGAGGAATTAAGGGGTAAAGTTTTATTTTAGCATTAAGAAATTTATTACGATTATTAATGATATTTTGTTTCCAAGTGAGTTTTTATCAAGGGTTAACCCTAAGTATTTAACAGTATTTTACCACGGGATAATGGTGGAACCAATTTTAATATTGCAGTTAGCATAGGTTTTATCGAATTTATGAGTGAACATTGTGGCAATGCACTTATCCGAGTGAATTTTTATATTACATTTAACGAGCCAGGAATTAATAAGGGCAACGTGCTTATTAATAGCTTTGACTGCATATTTATGATTATGATTAGAGGCAAAAATAGCTGTGTAGTCTGCAAAAAAAGAATTTTCGGTCTTTAGGTACCGCAGAATGTCGTTAATGTAGATATTAAACAAGGTAGGACCAATAAGAGAACCTTGAGGAACCCCACTAAAAATGTAATGGTACGCAACCGTGACGTTGAACGTTACGCAGAAGTGGTGCGAGGTGGAAGAGGTTTTCGTTCGGCTTTCCGTCAGTGCAATGGGGACCGTTCAGGAGAAATCTCAATGTGTGTTGTGGTTAGCGGAGTACAAATCTGTTAAAAGAGTTCAGCGAAATTACCGTCATGTCTATCGCAAACAACCACCGCTTGAGCTTTCTCCTGCACGGTCGTCATTTCACTGACGGAAAGCCGACCGAAGACCTCTTCCACCTCGTATCGCTTCTGCGCAACGTTCAAAGTCACGGTTGCGTATCATTTACATTTAGAAATCTTGGACACTCTCCAGGTTATTTGAAAAGAATATTATAGCGTTTGCTCAATTTTAGAATTATAAGCTTTCGAAATGTGTCCAACCTTTTTCGATGACCCTGTATTATAAACCAAAAAATACATGGCGATCTTCAAAATAGAATTTTAATATGCCTAAAAGGAAGAGATAATAAATGTAAAACTATCATTTTTTTTACTGCAGTATAAATTGCTTGATGTTTTCAATTTATCAATTTAAGGAGGTTTTTTTTCAATTTAAACAGTCTAATGCAAAGGCATAAATGCTAAGTCACTACTTCATTGAAAACATTATTATATAATTTCGAAATTCCACTGTGACATAGACAATATAATTATCCATAAAAAATATCATTTCGCTTTAATTTTGTAGTTTTCCGTAGAAGAATCACTTCAATTACACATAAGTCTATGTGAGACAAAACGTCTCCTATCTCGTATAGGAGAATGCATTTCAGCAGTATCGGTACATCAGATTTTCGGATTACTGATGGAATGCTGCGACCGTATATGAACATCTGATATCAGTTTCGTATCTGTAACGATACCCATTATGTAGCCCTAATTAAATTGGAGCTTGACACATAAGCATATTTAAATGAGGTTTAAAAGCGTCCAAGACCGTGAGACAAACAGCGACGATTATAGTTTCCGGGATTAAAAGGGATATATGCATGTATGTTTGTATATATACATATATATATATAAATAAATAAATAAATATATATATATATATATATATATATATATATATATATATACCCAACAAACACAGAAGCATCGGGCCGGGGTCGGAAGGTTCCGGCCAGCCGATTTCACCACTGCCGGGCCGGCGCATTAGGTCAGTATCGTTTCCGTCACGGCTGTGTCCTCTCGCCCGCGACTACCCCGTCGACTGCCGGGCCGCTTCCGGTAGGATTCGAGCCATCGTTCATCCGACTATGAACCGTTAGGCAGCCGCGATTAAGCCATCGATGCGGACAGATAGCCGGAACGTAACCGGAGGTTGACGGGCCGGTTACGGGAGCAATAATTGGTGTCGACATACCGTCATCTACCCATCTCGTAAACAGCAATGTGCCGTAGGTCCGGGCATCATGCCAGCATTCTACCAGAATCGGACCGCCGGCATTTTTTCTAAGTTTTACGTAGGACCCTTTTGTTTATATGCTTTTTATTATTATTTATTTCATTGACGATTAACCTCTGATATCAACCCTTTCACTTTTATTTTTTTTGCCTTCATATTTCTAGCATTTTTTCCAGTTTTGCCTTATGTATTTTTAGGTATTACCAAATACTGATCTTTGTTATTACCTAAAAATTTGTATATGAATCACTAGTTTACTTGTTAGAACAAAACCTCATTTTGCATTAAGATACATTTACCCAAATTTGAAAGTTAAGATAACATTAATACCAACCATTAAAGCTAAATCATCTTTCCACTCGATCTAAGGTTACAGTTTGTTTTTTTTTAATTTAGAATGAGATTATAGTACGTAAAACAGTACTACTTTAATAATTAACCCAAAAAATTTGTACTTCCCCAGTATAAAATTTATTAACATAATTTGATAAATTTATAAACATAAATTTGATACATTCTTCAAACCTGAGTAATGTGTAGTGTGTATGATGAAGCCCATCTTTGTGAGCTTGTGAAAACTTGCTCAGAATTTATTTAAATTATTTTTTGGTGTAGAGTTAATAAATGCTCTACAGATAAGAAAATTATTTTTTGCATAGTTTTGTGAATTAAAGAGTAATTCATTAAATTCTTATGTCATTTTAAAAAAATATTTTCTTTTCTATTATATTGGACTTAATATCCAACACTTGATAGTACTATTTTTGAGAAATAGTACTATGATAGTAATATCTTCTATTGTAATTTTGAGAAAAATTATACACACACATGTTTTTAAATACAGAAAAGAGCTGGTTTAAAGTAAAAATAGTTTATTTAGAAAGTACATAGCACATTTACACAATTTTTTTCTATATTTTCTACAAAACAGGATCCTTTCGCTGTACCTCTGGCTCCATCTTTACAGCATCTAGGGAAAAAAAAGAAAGAGAAAATCAGTTCATAAATTTATGTGAAAGGAAAATGACTCCCATCCCCAGATATAATTTATGAATCAAAAGAATTTATTTAAATTATTTTTCTATGTAGAGTTAGTAAATGCTCTGCAGATAAGAAAATTATTTTTTGCATAGTTTTGTACATTAAAGGGTAATTTATTGTTGTAAAAATAGTTGATTGTTGAAAGTAGTTGAAAAATTCATTGTTGATAAAGTAGAATTAAATAAATCCAATTAGGAAATATAAATTCTGAGACAGGGGTTTAAAAAAACTTGATACAAAACAGCACCCAACACATGAGTGCAGTTTTAAATCTGTTGTAATTTTATTGATAACTACTTCCAAGAAGTAAATTCCTACCACATTTTTTTTGTAAAACCAATTACATACTGTGAAAACTACATCATGTAAAAAATATTTACTTGATTAAATAAATATACTAATAGAAAATAGTTATAAAATATTTGTTAAAGAGTATTCCCCTTTTCACTAAATTTCTCTCTGTACAGTAGAAAATCCAACTATGTCGATTAATTTGTTATTATAGATATAAATAAAATAGGGTAGATTGCCTTGATAAGAGTACAATTAAGTTTTTAATGTTGAGCATAATTTCAGCTCAACGTTGAAAGCTGAATCAGAGACTTGTCTATAATGACACCAAAATTTCCTCTTCACTATTGACAATAATGCTGTTGAAAGTAGAGAAACACAAGAATAAAGATTGAATGCTAAGTAAAACATTAGCATACAAAATCTTAAATTTCTAAATTTGATTACAACATGCCATAGAGAGCATTAATACAGATGCTGGGTCAGATTTAGAAATTTAAGATTTTATATAGTATTCAATCTTCATTCTTGTGTTTCTTTACTTTCAACGTGAGAGTGATTCTCGATAGTGAAAAGAAAATTTTGTTGTCATCTCAAGTCTCTCAGTCAGCTTTCAATTATTGTACTCTATCAAGGCATTCTAATCTATTTTATTTATATCTGTAATAACTAATCATTTAATTGACAGGATTGAATGTCTTACTGTACTGAGAAATTTAGTGAAAAGGGTGAATACTCTTTAACAACTAATCTATTACTATAATAATGAATAAAGTAAAACTTTATTATATGATGTAGCTTTCACAGTAATTGGTTTTACAAAAATTGTGGTAGAAAGTAATTTGGGATACTAACTTCTGCATAGTATTTTAATAGAGCATATCTTTTGTTACTTAATTGTCAAATTATGGTGGGGATCTGTGTATAAAATATTTTTTATTTGTGAGCAGCTGTTATTAGGGATAACCACAGTAAAAAATTATTCAAAATATACTATTTAGATTCAATAATTATTAACAATTGTTATGATATATTGTTTGATTAGTCTAGGTTAATTTGAAAAATGAGGTGGGTAATATTGACTAGCTGTCAATGTTGAGTGAAATGGCATAGATTATATTATAAAGCGTGAAAAAACACTTAGACTTTTTGAACCAAGCTTCTAACCCAAATTTAAGTTTTTAAAAAAATATTTTGCTAATGAGAGTATTTTCACAGATCTTAACAATGGAATAGAAAACCCGTATAGTCAACAAATTCATGGATAAACGATTCAGTTCTAAAAGCAAAAAGCCTGGTTTCTGTATACTGTTGTAACATGATTATTATAAAAGTATACAGAAACCAGGCCTTTTGCTTTTAGGGCTGCATCTTTTATCCATGACTTAGTTGACAATACAGGTGTTATGTTCCATTCCTTAGATCCATGAAAATATTTCCAATTTTAAAAGTTTCATTAATTTTTTTTTAAAATTTTGGTTAGAAGTTTGGTTTGAAAAGTTAAAAGTATTTTATTGCACTTTGTAAAATAATCTATGCTACTGCACTCAACATTGACAGCCAGTCAATCTTTGTATGCTTGCATCATTTTTCAACTTAACTTAGATAAACCAAATAATACACCATAAAAAAACCTACACACTTGCAAACATAACCTTATTATAGTCAACAATTATTTAATAATTAACTGAACCTAAATAATATATTTTGGAATATTTTTTTACTGCCCTTATCCTTACACTTTATAATAACAGCTGCTCACAAAAATATATTTTATGTGACAGATCTCCACCAAAATTTGACAATGAAATAATAAAATTAAATACTAGGCAGAAGTTAGTATTCCAAATGACATTCAACTACCTATTAGCTCATCAACGAATAATCTAATACATCTAAAAGCAATATTATTATTATTATTACTTCTGTAAGGAATTATGAATGAACCTCTAACTACTTCTCATGAAATTCTGATAATTAAATTAAAAAATTTTTAACATTAACTATCAAGAGTAAAATAACCCTTGGCATTTTATATCTTTATAATATAAAAATATAAAATTTTTTTTGGTAAGCAGTTATGATAAAAGACTTTCACAAGAGTCACGGTTAACTGAAGTCCCTGAACTGCACTTTCAGACATACCTAATACTTTAATAACATGCTTGCCAGTTAAAAATATAATGAATAAAGGAAATCAATATCAATCCACAAATTACTGCAACCAAAGTTTATGAAAATGTTCGGATTAGCGTATAAAATATACAAAGAGAAATTTGAAAATTTGAGTTGTTTATTAATTAAGAATTATGTAATAAAAATATTTTTTATGGTTTTTCATAGAAAAATTCAAATTTAAGTACAAAAAATAAATTTTAAAAAAATATATTATCAACTTTGTGATTTTGCCCACAAGTTCACTGCTGAAAAAAATAAAGGATATCTAGAGAATAAAAAAAAAATGGGTTCAGTGAGGTTAAAATGAACTTACAGATTATGAATCGAGCACACTGCCAAGTGAGTTGTGGAATCTTTTCATGGAAATCACAATAAGGTGAAGATGGATTCCAGTTTCAGAATTCTGTAAAGAAACCAATATTTTCTTACAATGCCATAATAAAAATTAGAGTGATTTGTGACACCAAGAAGCATTGAAAAGCAGAGTTCATTATTTATTTATTTATTTTACAAATGCCACACACTACCAAAAATAGCACCTATGCAATCAGTGCACGTGCTCTCCAATACTTCTCAACAAGATCAGTAAAACATTTTAGTGCAGAGCACTCGTCTATTTGCTTATCAGTGAAATAAAAAAGGTAGTATGACCCCCTTACATGTATACTTTGGACCATAGGCGTAGCGTGCTTCTAACATTTGGGACGGATACAAATTGAATTCAGCTAGGGCCCTTCTCAGCGCATTGACTACCGATCAATCCTTAAAATTTGAAATATGATTTTTTGAAATTGAGTAACAATAGAATTGATGTTTGAGTAGTATTCAAAAAGTTATACAATGAGAAAAATAAATGTAATATAAATAAAAGAAGAAAAAAAATGTAGCATGCTTCTAACATTTGGGACGGATACAAATTGAATTCAGCTAGGGCCCTTCTCAGCGCATTGACTACCGATCGATCCTTAAAATTTGAAATATGATTTTTTGAAATTGAGTAACAATAGAATTGGTTTGAGTAGTATTCAAAAAGTTATACAATGAGGAAAATAAATGTAATATAAATAAAAGAAGAAAAAAAAATGTAGCATCGAATTTTTGTTATGGATCATATCATTGTTAAAAACTATGTTAGGGCTAAAGACATAATCGGTATTTTCAGTGTCACAGTTTGAAAAAAATGGGAAAAAAACCAACTTTTTAAAAAGTTTTCTACAATTTTCTGATTTAACTGAACCAAAAATTTCTCCTCACATGAATTTTCAAATCAGATTAAGTGAAAATTACACATAATGGAATATGCACTGAGCATATAATTTAATACCAAAAATTGCCTGGTGATTAAAAGTTGAGAAGTAATCAGACTTTCAATGTGCTGAATATGTTTAGCACAATATTTAAATAAGACTTTAATATACATGAACTAGATTACTACCTCGCAAAACTTCCAAGAAACAATTTCAACTAACTATTGTATAACTTTCCATATAATTTGGCTTTCCATAAAACTCCAACTGATGTTCAGAATCAGTTGAGTTATTTTTCAGGCACAACTTTATCAACATATTTAATTATGAAACTTTGAGAAAGTAAAGACAATTTACAATGCATTTCCCCCCATTTTTTAAACAGCTAAACAAGATGCTCAGTGGAATTTTAAAAAATTTAGTACAAATTTAGTACAGGATCAAAAATATAAAATAATGGTCTATTAGGATTTGAAGGATGATTATATACTTAAACAAGGGGGGTAGCAAAATAGGATATTGTTTAATAATAAAGTCAGTTGTTCAGTCAAGAAGTCAATTATTGTATTTTGATGATCAGAAATTTTATGTCTTAGAACATCAAGCAATTCAATTACCACATTTAATACATTTTCACCATCACTCATTACTGTTTTCATTTAATCCAAATTCTTTATATAAGTATTAAGACTTAAAATGGAATAAACATGTTTAACAGAGAGAAAAATTTATGGCATGCATAAAATTAAATTTTACCAAAATTTAAAATTACTTAGCCCATTAACTAATGATCTAATACATCCAAAAGCAATTTCCTTTTTACTACTTCTGTAATGAATTATCAACGAACCTCTAACAACTTATCAGGAAATTCTAAAAATATTTTTAAAATTTTAATGTTAACCATTAAGAATAAATAAAGCTTGGCACTTCACATTTTCATAATATAAATATCATTTTTCTGTTATTATAAAAGACTCTGTAAACCAGGCGTTTTGCTTTTTGGAACTGTATCTTGTATCCGTGAATTCATTGATTATACAGCAGTTCTATTCCATTATTAAGAAAGGGTTATTTCATTCACTTATCAAACACACATTTTGATATAATAAACCACAACTCACAATGGATGTCTTATCTACAATTTTATAAACAAACTTTGTCTATGAACACATTTTATATTTTCTAAATAAACCTTGGCATTTTATGATTTTATAATATAAATCTCTTTTTTTGGCAAGAGTTAAAGTCTTTCACAAGAGTCGTGTTAAATGAAATCCCCGGACTGCACTTTCTCACTCACCTAAAACCTTAACAACAAGCTTCACAGTTAAAAAAGAATAAATAAAGAAAATCAATATTCTATCCACAAATTATTGAGACCAAAGTTTATGAGAAAGTTCAGATTAGCGTCTAAGTTAAAAAAACTAATTTGAAATTTTTAGTTGTTTAATAAATATTTTTAGTTTTTTTCATAGAAAAAATTTAATTAGTTAAAAATAAATCTAAAAAAATATTAAAAACAGTGATTTGGGCCACAAGTCCACTGCTGAAAATAAAAGTATATCTCGAGAATAAAAAAAGGTAGGCTCAGTGGCGTTAAAAACTTACGCAGGTTTATGAGATCCAAGTGGTATTTGTCTTTCAAGCCTGAAGCTCTGAATAGATTCCAGTTTCAAAATTCTGTAAAAAAACCAATATTTTCTTATAATGCCATAATAAAAATTTAATGTTTTATCAAACCAAGAAGTATTGAAAAGTAGAGTTCTTTATAAACTTGCTTATCACTAATATAAAAAGGGGAAAAGAAACTAATTTTACCCTTTATATATATATATTAAGCCAATAAGTTCACATTTATTTTGCACAGCATGACAACAAAATAATTTCCAAAAGACCTTTAGAGATGAACAGCTTATAGATAGTTATTGAGAACATTCTCAGATTTATAAAAACTCTTATCGTACAATATCTATTACAATAAAGCAATTTTTTGTATGTACACATTCTGATAATCTACAAATCTATATACTTATAAATATATAATTTAAAAACATGGAATGCAAATTAATAAGTTAAGAAACAATTTATGTATCTAAATAGTCTATTTTGGAATAATTTTCACTGCCATCATCTCTAATAACACTGATAAAAGTGATTTCAAACACGATACAAATTAGAAAATTAAATGCACGTGGCATCTATATTGACACAAATTTAAAACTCTAAACTTCTCATTACTCCAGAGGTTCTTTGAATGAATTCAGGAATACAATGGAGTTCACATACATACAAAAATTAATAATTCTTGAAAATATATATACACTCAATTGCAAGAATATATACACTCAGTTGCAAAAAGTATGCACCATTATGTTATTCCTAAAGAGTGAAATTGTTTTATTTTATATCTTCAGAGAGAGTAGAAATATAATCTAAATATCAAAGCCAGTTCAAAATATTGATTAATAGCAATTGAAATTCAAAATGTTCCTTAAATAAGCTTTTTATTTAATGAGATATTCAAGATAAAAAAATGCTCCAATATTTGCTATTGTTTCAATATTTACTTGACATGTGGATACTGATTAAACAATATTTTGATCTGGTTTTGAAATTTTGAATATATCTTTGCTCTCGATAGACATAAAGAAATTTCACCCAGTAGGAATAACATATACATATATAGCAATTGAGTGTACACATAGAACATTATAAATAGAATTTTAAAAAAATTATATTTTAAGGCTATTAAGATTATACATGAAAAATACCTATTAGTGTTTAGCATTTAAATTAAAATATATAATTATACTAAATACATTCTTTTAAATTATGAACACAAAAATTTTAAGAATATTTGTTCTTTATTTCTTTATAATGTATAAAATGCAGTGTATTTTATAAAGTTTACTCAAAACACAATTTGATAAGGAATTCAATAGATCCTTTTGTATGATTTACAAGTTCATTTTTAGAATCTTTTATAATGTGGAACGTTTTTGAATCCATCTTTTAACATTTAGACATGGATAATTTGTTGCCTATTGATACCTGGCAATAAGAACATTGTAAAATATATTTAATAGGAAAATGGACAATTTTTCCACCATTGAATACTATGCATGAATTTACTATGGAGGAATCATGTGTAACTGATTTATCAATCCAGTAGTAAAAAAATGTTTAATTTGGATTAACATATTAAAAAAAATTTCATTATAATTTTCTTTCAAATTTCTTTAAAGAAATAAAATGGAAAATATTATACTGGAAATGAAAATACATTTTTATTTTTCAACTATGTAGATTTGGAATTGATATTTGTGTCATGTATTTTATACTTTCTAAAGGATATAAAAATCTAAATAGTGCGTACAAATTACAATTCTAAATATTAATTTAATTAGCAAATACTTAAGACTTTCACAAGAGTCCATTTACTTCCTTTGTCCATCTAAAATATTAACTGAAACACGAATCTTAAATTATTCCGAAACAAAATGTTTTTATTTATACATACGAAAGTGCTCGTAAGTGCCATAAGTATTGCTAATTCAATACACTCAGTTCAGTAGAGTTTGATCTGAAATATGGTCAATTCATATATAACTTGGATTAAAACACTATCTTATAACAGAAATAGAATAATGTTCACTATGTAAGGGTGTTAAATAAAATCTAAAGGCAATAATTTAAGACTAACGAATGAAACTTACTTGTGGATTAATTTCAACGAACTTGTAATCAATCTTTAATGGCGCCTTTTCAATCACGTGCAACTGAATGTCCAATCAGATGACACTAGTGCATTGTAGTATGACGAGGCGAAAAAAAAGATGGTTTGAAATTTCATTATGCTATAGCTTTCAAAAGCTGCCTTTTGGTATTGAATATAAAATTTTATTGCTCTACTGAAATATTTTTCAGGTGCTTCAAAATAGATATTTTTGTGAAAAGAGATAAAATTCTTTTTTTCTGTTTATTTTATGGTATATTAAATTAATAATATATATTTTTTGTAAATAAAATATTCAAAATATTTTTACAAGAAACTTAGGTATTTCTAAGTATTTCTAATTTTTAGATGTCATTACAGAACAACTGATTTTGTAGAATTTCGCAATTTTCATCATCTTAATTTTACAGTAGTATATTCTTATAATACACATTGGAATGAAAAAAACAATTTTTAATTAACGGACCTTAGTTAAAATAAACAAATCACATTTATTTAGAAAAATATTAATGTAATGTCTTTAAAGGCAAAGTGTTATTTGAAATAAACATTCATATTTTTCAAAAGTCCATAGTAATCATACATGGTTTGCTTTACTTATTTCACTGACACATTGAATTGCTTTCTGTTTGTCATCAGAAATATGCCTCTTCATAGGAAGTCCTGTTACTTTAACATCATTCCATTCAATCATATCAATATAATCCTTGGCATCAAAGTTTATACGTTGAAATAAAAACTTTTTGATGCCACCTTCATTTTCAGCCCTTGCTTTTAGATTCCGGGGTAATCCAAGCTCTCTCTAACATGACTGCGATCATCTGATATCATACAAAGGACGAGATTTTCAGAAGCAGATTTCTGGCACTGGAAAATGTATATAAGATAGCATAATAGCATTTTTCAATGACAACAACCATAATTTAAACATTACTGTAATTGGAATGGGTGGAACTGCCGTGAACACTGGATTGAATAATGATGTGGTTCGTTTATTTGAAAAGGAATTAAGAAGGCCACTGCAGTGGTTGATTTGTCTATTTCATGGAAATGAACTGCGCCTACGTCCTAATTTGGAGGAGAAATAGGTAAACAACTAGAAAACTGCTATGAACTTCCAGTAATTGAATTATCACCTATTGAAAATGGCATTCCATTACTAGAAATTAAGGATGATTTAAGTGTGGACCCAAAATATTTGTTAGAAATGTCTAATGCAATCTCTGTTGGAAGGTGCTCTTCTGATTTGTCTATGAGAAAACCAGGAAAACTTTGTTATTCATGATAGCTTACATTAGCAAACCGAATACTTCACTTGTATGTGGGAACAGAATGTACTGCAAAAAAAATCTCCGAATACTGACTGAGTACATTTTGTAAGTATATGCATCTGTTTCGTTTCACATAAAGCGGAAACTATCTTATATCCATGGATCGAAGCACTTGTGGAAACTTGTAAGCTATTCACGTTACCTCCATCAGACTCTTAAAAATGTAATTGACCCAGTCATTCAAAGAAATTCGTACTTTGCTGCTTCTGAAAATCTCCTCCTATGTATGATATCAGTTGATCGCAGCCACGTAAGACAGCTTGGATTACGCCGGATTCTAAAAGCAAGGACTGAAAAATGAAGGGGGCATTGGAAAGTTTTAAGTTCAACGTATAAACTTTGATGCCAAGGATTATATTGATATGATTGTACGTAAAGATGTTAAAGTAACAGAACGAGGCATATTTCTGATTATAAACTAGGAAGCAAAATAATCTGATCAGGAGAGTCAACGTACTGACTTCAGCAATTTTCCATGTCACACACAAGCAGTAGAAAGGATTGTTAAATTCGTTACCGAGTCACCCTTACCCGTCCGTGGCACTTCTGCAAGAGTTGCATTGATAAAAACGAAAATACATTCTCAAAAGATAATGCCAAAATTTAATAATAAAAAACAAAACAAAACACAATTCAATGTGTCAGTGAAATAAGTAATGGAAACCATGTGTGATTACTATGGACTTTTGAAAAACATGAATTTCTTTTTTTTCAAAATAACGTTTAACATCCCCAATCTCAAAGAACTTTTAATCTTATGCACAGTAAGTGTGCGTTTAAATTTTCTTCTACACCCACTTTTGATTATATTCCTAAATCTGAAAAAGTTAAACCTCTGAATCAGGCTGATGAGCTTAAAGCAGGGTGTTTAACCTTTTGCAGCATCTGGGCCACATGGTAAATTTTTTCAAGGCAGGCGGGCCGCATAAAAAAGTCAACTACATTCAAAAGTTTAGTTTTATTATGAAAATGAAAAATACATTGTATATGTAATGTATAAAATATTATAATCTTGGTATGCAATGTGATGTGGTAATTTTGAACGAAATCGAACATAATGTGATTTTTTAAATTTGGGTTAGTCTAACCCCCGAATTCAATGTAACGTTTTAGCTCTTTAGCTAGTTAGCTAGTTAGCTCTTTAGCCGATTCCGTATTCAAATGCCCAAAAAGAGCGAAATATCCGGTCGCCTGTTAGCTAACGCTTGCTAGGTGGTTTCTCTGGTGGTGTTTTTGTTTTGATTAAGGTTTCGACTAGTTTCTACTGTTTTGAAGTTAGTAATTAACTCATTCTTGTATTTTTGAATATTCCAAATTATATTTATTTAGCAGTTACGTAAAATACGTTATAAATAAGCAAATTATCTTTTGTTAATTAGATTAATCTTTTGTTACGAGCACTTTAAAAAAATTTCATGTTTACCGTTATGTATAATGATTTGGAAATTTACAGTAGACATTATGGTATTAGTGATTAGTATAATGATTTGAGAGTTTCTGTAGCTTTAACCGCTTTCGCTTGTGCTGTAAAATGGATGAGTTATATACAGTTCGCACACACAAACGAAATATAGATTTTAACTATCAAACATTTGATATCTTCTCAGTTTAGATATCCGTAGTGGAAGAGCACAGAAGAATTATAGAAAATACGTTTAATTAATCATTCTTCGTGCTAAAGAATGAGAATTGTATCAATCACCAGAAAGTTAGTAATAACACTACAAAATATTTGTATCTAAGCTGGAAAGCATTTAAAAAATTTATATTCCTCTTCCCAGACAAATTACAAGCTTCAAGCCCAATACCTGTTCCCTGGAAATTAAATTTTGATGTATATAAAATGGGTTGTTCTTCCTGGCTGTTGCTCTTTTTTAATAAAAACCATAGTGGATATTGATATTTCCCATTTATTACTCTTTTACATAAAAGGAACAATTTTATCTAGTATGTCTGTGAAGAAACTGCTCTCCCATGTGTGCAATAATTGTTTTATTGTGTTAAATTTTGTCAGTGTGTAATTGAATGCTTACCTAGAAGAAACTTTTTTTTCAATCTAAAAAAAAGTACAGCTATAATATGTCTTTAAGTATGATTTTCATGAGCACAACATTAATTTCTGTTTGATTCAATTTTACAAAATGTGGTTAATTCCAGTTTCCAGGACTTTACTTTTTTTCTTCTTTTTTAATATGTAAACAAAATTTAAGTGTTAGAAAATGTCATGCCTTTTCAAAAGCAGTTACTAATGTTAAATTTTACAATGCACAAGCTGATTCCTGGCCTAATATAATGTTCTATTAAAAATTAATCAAACTATAACTAAAATCAAATTTGGCTTAGCTATGGGTCTTGAAATTTCAGCCAGGACTATGAAATTTGGTACAAACCATGTTTCTGTAACTGTTATATTTATACTGTGATTCAATCAACTGCTTGTTGATTGTTCTCTGTGTGTTTCTTCAGAAAATTCTAAAATATTTGTGAAATTGTATTTTTTTTCTCCATAACTGCAAAATTTAAGGTAACTTGAAATTTTAAATTTTTATCGCCACAAATTGAATAAAATATAGTAACTTAACTATGTAGTACTTCATTACTTTATCTTTTAAATGTTGCTTATTTGCACCTAGTATAACGAATGAAATGAATACCTTAAAATTATATATTTGTTGCATAGCTATGAACTAAAATTAATGATAGTCGACCAAAAAAAAAATACTATCAATTGTATTCCATTATACTTAATTGTACTAATTGAATTGTGGATTAAATTACTGAATTCCTCACATAGAAAAAAGATTACTGCAGAAATTAATTACATTTAATTTTGTTTGACTGTTATATTTATAATGTGATTCAATCAACTGCTTCTTGACTGTTCTCTGTGTGCTTCTTAAGAAAATTCTAAAATATTTGTGAAATTGTATTTTTTTTCTGCATAACTGCAAAATTTAAGATAACTTGAAATTTTGAATTTTTATCGCCACAAATTGAATAAAATATAGTAACTTAACTATGCATTACTTCGTTACTTTATCTTTTAAACATTGCTTATTTGCACCTAGTGTAATGAATGAAATGAATACCTTAAAATTGTATCTTTGAATAGGTATGAGTCAAACTCAGTGATAGTCGACAAAAACAAAGTACTATCAATTGTATTCCATTGTAATTGATAGTACTTTGCAGATATGTCACTCTGTAAATGAAAATACTAAACTACCAAACTACAATGCAGCTGAGTATTTTACTGTACTGATGTATTTTACTGCTGCATTGTAGCTGTACTTTACAAAGTACTATCAATTGTATTCCATTGTAATTGATAGTACTTTACAGATATGTCACTCTGTAAATTAAAATATTAAACTACAAAACTACAATGCAGCTGAGTATTTTACTGCCCTATTCCTCATAAAGAAAAAGATTAATACAGAAATTAATTATATTTAATTTTGTTTGACTGTTATATTTGTGAAACTGTGTTTTTTTCTGCATGACTGCAACATTTAAGATAACTTGAAATTTTTAATTTTTATCGCCACAAATTGAAAAAAGATAGTAACTTAAGTATGCAGTACTTCAAATACTTTATCTTTTAAACATTGCTTATTTGCATCTAGTGTAAGGAATGAAATGAATATCTTAAAATTGTATATTTGCAATGAACCAAAATTAGTGATAGTCGAAAAAAAAAAGTACTATAAATTGTATTCCCTTGTACTTCAATTAAACTAGATTTAGCATTTTCTTCATTTACACATGGATATGTTTAAAAGAGTGTAAATCTATCGATTTTCTTAAAAGGATATTGTATCAACATTTAAAAGATTGAGCTAAATGAATTCTTGTGCAGTGCTGTATTTATACTGAAGCAGTGTCTGTACTTGTAATTTTTTTGGCTACTATTAATTGTGATGCATAATTTGAATGTTATGAGTTCTAAATCTTAACTGAGAATAATCAGGTGAGTACATCTTAAATAATACTATTTAATTTAAAGTTTGTCTGTATAATATAATGTGTATATTTGAAAATTTTAAATACAATACTGTTAGTTTTAAATACCATGCTGTTATTATAAACTTCAGAGATTTGAATGTGTTTTATTTCAGATGGGAAACACATCAATGTGATAACTATTTTAAAAGCTTTTATTAAATGTATTTATTTGAAACAAGGACATCCCATAAAGTTCAGTGTATCATTTTATCAGAAACTTTTTTATGTCAAAATAAATAGCTTTTGGAAGGTTAGATTACTGAATACAACGATATTTTAACATTTAGCTAAACTTTGTTTTAAATATATTTTACTTCATATCCTGCATATTAGAAATATTTTTCATCATTTGTATTCTCTACTAATTAATTTTAAAAAATGTGGCATTTTGCTAAAAGAAAAGAAAAATAAAGCTTCCGGTAATTTAGCATAGTGAATTATAAATATTTCAAATAAAGTTGAACATAGAATTATAAAAATATTCGTAAGTATTCTATCCACAAATTTAAAATCATTTGATTCATTTTTCTTTTGTTGCGTATCCAGGCATTACTCGTTTTTATTATTTTTATTTTATCAGTTCCGAAGTTTCCATGTTTGTTTACATTTGATGTCGCGCTGGCGATGAATTTGGGCTGTCTGATTGGCTTACTGAGAGCATTCGTTTAAAAGCTTCCGAGGTTTGCCGAACATTCCCTCGTCGGAGAGTGGTGCTCGGATCGGAGAGCTAACGGGCCATTTGAATGCCGATGTGCTAACAGTTAGCAAAATTGAGGTTTGCTAAAGAGCTAACTAGCCAACTAGCTAAAGAGCTAAAACGTTACATTGAATTCGGCCCTAAAGCGAATTGCTCTCGACTCTAACTTAACTAGCATTAATGATCGAATCAATCTCTCTAACCAATTTTCTATCCTAGGAAACTGTCGTAATCCGGAGGAAAGAAATTCCCGCTGCTAATGATGAATTTCCTGTTAGGCGGGAAACCAAACCTGAGCCATGTTTTTTTTTTTTAATGGCGGAAGGGTAAAAAGATACCCTCAAGAAAATGTACAACCTAGTCAAAATTCAATATCCCAAATCAATTTCATGAAACTTTCTCAAAATCTTATCTGAAAACATTACTGCAATTGGATTAATATCGGACCTTTCAAAATTACTTAATTTACTTACGCATTGAATTTTTTTGGAAAAAAAATCCCAAAACCGAACGACGACTTAAAAATTAAAAATTTATGTTCCTATTTTATATTTCAAATCTTACCCAGTCCATTAATTGTTCACAGGTTAATTCTGATAGTGTTATTCTGATAGTGTGGTTTCTGATAGTGTTTAACATTTTTCCTTTATTTTTCTGTTCCATGCGAGGCAGTTTCCTCTTATTGAAGTTCCACACTTGATACCCTATCAGGGAATGCTGGTGTGGGGCGTTCGTTTTTGCTTCCCATGCTTCAGTCCTCGGTTCGATCCTGCAAAGTGCAGTTCTGTTATCTGTACTCACGGATGTTCAAACCTGCCAATTTAATTTATTAAATATAACTTACTTATTATTTTAAACTTAATTGCCTTATTTTTTATTTCTAACATTTATTTAAACTAATTTTTTTGCCTTTTTTTTTCTTATTGTAAATATTATTTCTCGTATCCTGATTCAATTACAAAAAAAAACAATGTAATATATATTCTTCAATGTACGTACTGAGGATAAAGGGTCTTATTTTTTGATATTTTTTGGTGTCTCATGACATCTACTGTCTATGTCTCTGACATTACATTACATTAATATTTTTCTAAATATGTGTGATTTGTTTATTTTAACTAAGGTCTGTAAATTTAAAATTCTTTTTCTTTCATTCAAATTTGTATTATAAGAATATGTTACTGTAAAATTAATACGATGAAATTCGAGAAAAAATTCTACAAAATCAGTTGTTTTATAATGGCATCTAACAATTAGAAATACTTAGAATATGTAAATTTCCTGAAAAATATATTTTGAATATTTTATCTACAAAAATATATATTATTATTTTAATATACTATAGAAGAAATTTAAAAAAATACAAATTTTATCACTATTTCCTCTCTTATAAATAAAGAGTGGTGAAACAAGGACCCATTTTTAAGTAGATATTTAATTTCTCCAGTAATATATAAAATTGAAACTAATTTTCATCTGTTTTTATAAGCTTCTAGGGAGTTAAAAACATACACACAGAATACAATCTTTACATACAAGGAAAATTATGTGAATTTTCACATAATACAATTATACAATTTCACATAATACTTTTCACATAATACAATCTTTACATACAAGGAAAATTATGGGAATTTTCCGCGTAAAAGAAGTTTCTCAACAATGAAATAAATATTTTTGAAAAGTCTG
Source organism: Dolomedes plantarius (assembly GCA_907164885.2). Taxonomy (NCBI): domain Eukaryota; kingdom Metazoa; phylum Arthropoda; class Arachnida; order Araneae; family Dolomedidae; genus Dolomedes; species Dolomedes plantarius. Next base: position 154,361,352 of record OU015497.1, on the reverse strand, counting down.
TTAAATTTAATCTTCGCCTTCCCTTTCAAATCCATAATTCTGATGCAGATATCTGTTACTTGTGGTTACGAATCGGAGGTACAGTTCCGGGACGATGCAGGGTAAACGATTTCGGTGCGATTCATATCAACCCATAACAGGCCCTGAAACACGTAAACGGAAAGCGTTTCCCCTTCGGAGGTTCGTAAACAACCCGCCAGTGGCCCGACAAAATTCTCCCGTACTTGTCGTTCAACCGGTGCCTCCAGCACTGGCCCGATAAGCTGCCGTCAGTCCTGTGTTTGTTGGGTATATATATATATATATATATATATATATATATATATATATATATATATATATATATATATAAGATATAATTAAAACAATGATATAATGATACACCAAGATAAGTTAAAAAAGGATAGTGAATTTCTGAAGCAAAAAGGAAATTTTGAAACAAAAACGAAAATTGATGTATTAAAAAGATGTAAGGGGGATTAAGACCCCTTTATCCTGGTTAAAAGATCTTTTTACATAGCTAAAACTTTCCCAGCATTCGTCATACATCAATTAGAAAATTTAAAAGTTTTCAAAAAGTTTAAAATAAGAAATAGAAAAAGTGAGACATAAAAGTTGAAGTTTTATACTATAATAAAATAAAGTGACATAATGTCATAATAAGATGATCTCTAAAAACTACCTTACTAAAAACAGTAATTAAAAATGTATTAGAAAAAACATAGAAAAAGTTATACTACAATTAAAAATACCACAACTTATAAACTGTTTTAAAAAACTTATTAAAAATTTAAAATTTAAAAATATATACTATACTCTCAAGTCAAAGTGTTTAAGGATATCAATACGTCTGAAATAATGCCATAGTATATCCACTAGAAAGCCAGCTGGATATTCGCTTGTAAAGCTAGTTCAATGAAGTTCTTAACTTTATTTCTCATCTCAGTCCTAGGTCCACATAGTCTATCACAACGAATTATGTAGTTGTTTACTATATTACGCTTTACATTTGAATGTAAGGATGTATTCCAATTGCATAGACGGTTTATTTCAAAGTCGTACATATCTCGTTTATCGAAAATGCAAAAAGACAGAGTGCCATTTGATAAAGTAATGGTAACATCCAAAAAGTTTATTTCATTATTGGAGTTTTGTTCGGTCTTAGTTAGTTTTATATTATCAGGATAAAAAGTAGGAACAAAGTTACAGTTAACCTCTCGAGCAATGAAAATGTCGTCTACGTATCTAAAGAAAGCTATTTTTGGTAAAATTGAGGATTTAGATTCAAAATAATATAAATATATATCTGCCAAATAGGACGATAATCCACCCCCCATTGGCAGCCCAAATGTCTGAATATAGTATGTAGTACCATTAAATAGATAATTTTCAAACAATATAATACGAAGAGTATTATTGAAAAGAGTAAAAGTAATATATTTTTGTAAATCAAACCTGTGAAAAAACTCAATTAGAATTGAAAAAAGAAAAGTTGTGTCTATATTATTGAACAGGTCTACTACGTCAAAAGATTCTATTTTTTCTATATCGTTTAAATTAGTGATTTTTGATATTAGTTGTAAGCTATTAGAGATTATATTGGATCCAAATTTTTTTATTTTAATGAAAAGATTTTTTAAAACTGGTATTATCAATTTATTAGCATAAGTTATGTAGGTACCAAATCCAACAGTTACTGGTCGAAAAGTAATAGGTTTTTTGTGGAATTTGGGAATTGCGACAAGGTAAGGAAAGGAGAAGAAATAAAGATTTATATTAATTTTTTTATGCAATTTAACTAAACGTCGTTTCAGAGACAACTCATCAAATGCATATGGTTCATAAAGTGTAGTATTTGAATAAAAATTTTTTACAATTTGAATATAATAAAATTTGAAAATAAATGAATAATTAGAAGCCACCTTGTCTACATAACTAATTACCAGTTTATTTTGTAGTCCCTTTATAGAAGTCATATTTGGACTATTGAATTTTGTTCTAGACCCTTCTAAAGCCAATTCATAACTTTTTATAAATGTAAATGATGTTTTTTGTTTCCATTTTGTAAATGCCTCCAAAGGCAAATTATATTTTAAAGCTTTTTTTTTCAATAAAGGTGGTGAGGTTCTTATTGAAGGTTATTTCTATGTCTTTAAAACAATTATATCTAAACTTAGTACCCATTTGTATTGCAGCACGTAAGTTTTTGTTCGACACTATTTTAACATTACCCGTTATGACATGGTTATGAACTGGATTAAGATATTTTGACATAGATTGATGATGACAATAACACTCATAAACTGTGTTTAAATTTTTTGAAATTAGATTATAATTATATATTTTACGACTAATTGGTAAATTATAAAGGTATGTAGCTTTAGGTTGTATTTTACAAGGTAAGTCAGACATAGAATTCTTAAATATTTTATTTAGTGGAATGGAATTAAAAGCATTATTTTTAAATTGTATAACTATGTATTCTGTTTTTAAAGGTTGTATTGCTGCAGAAAGATTTATACCTAATTTTTTAGGTCTAATTTTAAAGGTTTCTAATATTGCAAAATAGTGTTGTAAATATGATTGTTCGAAGAGGCTTTTACATTTAGGATCTATTACATATTGCCATAGTGTGTTTAACCAACGTTTTTTAATATTGTATATTTTACATTTTATCCAATTAAATTTTACTGAAGTTTCAGACACCAAATCCCTATTTAGTTCAAAAAAAAGGGTTTTATGGTTTTGTATGTTAAGTTTGTTACTACCATTTCCGCGTCGCTGTCTTCGCTTTAGGGTGAATTTTGGATCTACTTGTTTTGAGATGTAGTCTTGAGTGTTTATGTTATTTAAAGTACTTTCGTTTTTCGTTTTGCCAAAACATGAAGTATTCAGGCCAAAGGGAAAAAGTGTGTTAAATTGCGAGATTTGCATACTCTCCCACCATAAACGAAGACTATCTTTTGGAACTATGTCCAAAATACTAACTTCGATTGATGTAAAATTGTGTGACCTAAAGTATAACATCTCGAAAGAAGGATCTTTTTTATTATTAATGTTACTTCTATGCAAATTTAGTCTGATGTGTAGTTTATTTGATGTTTGACTTATATAGGCCTGACTACATTCTTTACACTTTAAATAATAGATAGAGTTATATACTTTACTAACACTTTATTACTAGTATTAGTACCCAATTGGTTTTTGTTTGCAAAAGGACCAGTTTTACAGCGTGGATTTGTACATCTTTTGAACTTGAAAGTACGTGTATTACGATAATGTGAGTAATAGTTAAATTTAAAATATATATAAAAAAATATATATATATATGTGTGTGTGTGTGTGTGTGTGTGTGTGCATGTGTCTGTATATAGTATATGTACGTATATATATGTACAGGTGGTTATCAAAATAATTGAAACGCCTATCAATATTAGTGGTGTTTATGAATGTGCTTCGTATTCCTTACAGACAAGTCTGGGCACCGGTATTTTTTCATATAATACTGTATGTAATACTCTACTGTCAGGTAGCAGTAATGAGGCTAAGGACATCGTGCTTTTGTGGGGAACAGCGTAAAATGTCAAACCATGTAGACCTTGCACAAAGGGCAAATTGTTGGAGCACGTTAAAATTGGAGTATCTGTTACTGAAACCCCCTGGCTAATGGGTGGTTTTTCGGCTATAGTATCGAAGGTCATGATAGCATACATCGTGCACGGAAAAACATCCTTTGCCAGACAGAATAGTGGACGAAAGGGAAACCTGAATGAAAGAGACATACGAGGTATTGTAACGGATTGTGACTTAAAGAAAGAAAACAACTGCAACTAAATTGACTGAAGAGCTCAATCTGCATCTGCATGTTCCGGTATCAACCATTAGACGTATAAGGGAACTTCATATACAAAGCATTTACTGAGGAGTAGCTATTCCCAAGCCACTTGTAATAGATGGCAATACAAAATATCGTCCACAATGGTGCCACGAGCGCAAATCCTGGTCGAGTAGTATGTCGAAAAATAGCATTTGGAAAGACGATTATTTGTTCACATTGTTCCTCGCAACAGGACTTGCGTATGTCTGGATAAACGGGCACAAGTGTAGAATTCTGGCTGTGTCATCTCAGCTGTCAATCTTGGAGGTATATGGGTTTGGGATGGCATCTCATGTTTTTCTTCAGGTTCTATTGTAACCCTAAGAGGGAGATTGAATGGGAAAGACTATGTCGAAATTTTAGCTCACTAGCCCATCCTATGGTGCAAACATTGTTTCTTGCAGGAGATTGCATTCTCTTGGATGATAATCCCCCTATACATACAGCTAAATCTACCAAGTGTTGGTTTGAAGAGCATGAAAAAGAAGTCAAATATCTTATCTTGCCCTGTACAATTCCCCCGACTATATATCATCCAACCACTGTGATCTGTATAAGCGGACAGAGCCAGGTATTGATATCCATCACAGCAACTCTACAGGAATTTGCATGATTTTTCCCTGAAGAATGGTATAATATATTCTTAACCACTATTCATGTCTTGTGTAATACGATTCCAAGGTGAATCAGGTGGTATTACATGACAATGGAGATCATCTGCCGTATTAAAATAGGTTTTCATAAGGGTTTCATAATGTTTCTTAGTGTTTACATTATTTTGATAACCCCCTGTATGTATATGTGTATGTATATAGTATATGTATGTATATATATATACATCGTGTATATACATCGTATATATATCGTATATATATATATATATATATATATATATATATATATATATGTGTGTGTGTCTGTGTGTATGTATGTATATATATAGTATATGTATGTATATGTGTATGTATATAGTATATGTATGTGTATATATGTATGTATGCTTGTTTATATATGTAATATTCGTATGTATGTAATTACGTTTTCATTTCTATTTGATTGTAATTGCAACATTTAAAAGTTAGAGGTAATCGTAGAGAAGAGTTTCTATGATTCATAGTTGCTGATGTTAGTCAAATCAGGGACTCGTGTGGTCGATGTGCTCCTTTATTTTATTGAAGTACTGGGTACCCGAAATGTATGAAGTGTTGCGTTACAATTGAATATTTAAAATAGACAAAGTGTTGTGATTTTGTGAAGACAATAGTATATATATGACAAGCGTCTTTTCACGCCTGTTATTATTGAAGAGGTTGCAGTCATATATAGTCATTAAGGTAAATTGCAGCATAGTGCTAAGTCACTTCAATACTTAAGACAGACATCGTAATCATTTTCCATTCGTTTACTATTCCAGTTCACGGTGAAACCACTCTCCACTTTAAAATTGAGCTTGGTGATTGTCATCTCAAAAAACACGGAGCACTTCGTCGCGTGTCCGTCATCATCGAATGCAATCCCCGGTCTGTTTTATTCTTTTCCCGCTCACTCCATAACGCGCGAAAATACTGTTTAGACCTGCACTTCAAACCTCCCAGAACAATTCTTCCCACCAATTTACTTAAAGCTGCTCAGTTCTATTAATATTTCCTCGTAACGTTACCGTTTCGACTCTCTTGTTTGTCTCGCGTTACACCATGAAATATGAATAATCTGGCGTTTAACGTTTTAATTCCAATTTTCTATAAAATAATTCCCTTTTTTAACCCTTTAAATTCTACCTCCTAAAAAATCTCTGGCAACTTCTCCCCCCCGTCACTCTGAAGGCGTGCACACACAGAATGGATAATTCCATATGGCAAGTCTCCAGAAGAGAATCAATTAAGCTTACCTAAGACATAATAAAAAAATAACCCTAAAACCCTTAATTTTCTCTTCGCGCATTAAACATTGGAGCAGTGGTTTCAAAAATACAGCTTACATTTATCTTCACAGGTTACATCAAAATAATCTTGAATTCTGGCAATAAAATATACATCATCAATTGTTAGCAAAAACAATAAGAAAGACATCAAAATACTACCTATAAAAATATCACTTAAAAATATTAAAATATCAGTTGTATCAACAAGGTTATCAAAATATTACAAGATAAATTACTGAAGTACTAAAAGAAAACACAATATCTTCACAAATCATTTAGGAAATATCAAAATCAATTCAAAACATTAATTATTGCCAATCATCAAATATAGCAATAAAATCACAGAAGATATACAAAATTTAAGATAAACAGATGCAATAGAAAAACGCTCTGAGATCTCAGTGATAGAAAGTCAAAACACATATTAAATGAAGATGAAAACATTAATGATAGAAAGATTATTTACTGTCAAAATCACAGGACTGTTAGCAAGAGTTTAGCAAATCTAGAAAAGTCCATGCTTTATCGTTTGTCTCTCATCAATTCTTGAGTGGCAAGATAGTTCTGCAGTCTTTAATTAAATTTTAGTCCACTCACAACTCAATATTATAAACAGTTCCATTCCAATGTTTTGCATAAAAATAATAATTATATCAGTGAAAAAAAATATTATTGTGGAAATATGAAAATGTACACGCAGTAAACACGCGACTTGGATCCAAGTTTTGACTGAGGAAGCTTCCATAAATCAGTAGTTTGACATATGGTGACCCTGTAAAACACTCAGAGGCACAACATATTTATAATTGAAAAATATAAATCTTCAGCATTTTCTCATAGGAAAATTAATTTTCACATCTAATACTATCATCAAACATCATAAATTAAATTTATCATCATTTCCAATGTAGTTTATAGAGCTCTTTCATACTTTTGACTTACACTATATCATATGAAATTCGAAACACTTCTTCATTTTATAAATCACAATTCTCTTATCAAAACATAACTATAACTTAGAATTTATCATATCAAAATATATTCACAATGAAAAAAATCTTCATGTTAATACAAAAACATTTTTGGTACAGTCTTGGTACCACTTCATCATTACTAAAAACCCTAAACTGGCTCACAGACACGTGAAGACCAAGTCCAGTGCAAAAATGTTCAGTTCATCCAACAGATTTACTGCTATGCTAGTATTCAATGTGAAATTTAGAATTTTGAACGGGATGACTCAGCACACATAAAAATATTTAAAATCAGAATTTTTTTGCCAAAATTTACTCTGACAGTGCTAATAAATAATCAGTAATAACATAAAATAAAATGAAAAAGGAAATCAAAACACTGTCACCATCTCTATAGACAATAGGATATGTAAAATTTCAAATAGTCCAGGTTTATAAACAATGTAATCAATATCAAGCAAATTTTCAAAAATTTTTACAAAGCAATTCTTAAATTCTGTAATGTTTCGAATTAAAAATTTTCAAAATTTATACACTTTGTACTTTAATCATACTTACTTTTCTCCTCCCCCAATAAAATTTTGCATGAACAGTTTATTTACTTTAGCTGGAATTTTTGTTTTGGGTAAAAATGTCTTAAACAGGATGAGTGTACTATTTCAGTATTTTTCCCAGTGTATTGGTTTGGTCTATCAATTTCAAAATTTACATTAGAAAGTTGACTTAAAATTTTATATGGGCCTGAAAGCTACGCGGGTATTCATGGAGCAATATCAGAGAAGTATGTAACATCAGAGAGTGTGCCGCATTGAAATAAAGAAACGTTTCTTAAAATTTAAAGAATACAAATATTAGCTCAAATGTACACGATAATACTTCTTTGTATGGTTTAAATATTTTAATATATAGCTTAATGTTGTATTCTGATCTTATTTTGTTATTTTTTTAATACCTTTTGCGCTCTAAATCAGTTTTATTTTCATATATAAACTATAATTAATACACATAAAATATTTTTCAAACTTTTTATCATGGATTATAAAGCATCATATAGGGTATTGATGAGCCCACACAATCAAACTATTTTAGGCTTGCTTCAGTTGCTTACACCTACTAAAAGACTTGCCAAAGAAAATTACGGCAAAACCTTTTCTGTTTTATTGCACATTATAATCATATCATATAGGGTATGATAACACATGGGGTTGGATAACATCATATAGGGTATTGATACAAATCTTGCAAGCAGTAAAATAACTAGATGCACACACATTCAAAATATTTTAGGAATGCTTCAGTTGCTTACGGCTACTAAAATACTTGCTAAAGAAAATTACAGCAAAACTTTTTCTATTTTATTGCACATTATAATCATATCATATAGGGTATTATAATTTGAAGCTTACCTATAATTTGTTTCTCTTATTTTGATGAATTTTTGATTTACATTTACAAACGGTAAGACTCACGTATATGTAATTTAATTTTTTTTCTGTTCATTTGTTCAAAACATTTGGTGGTATTTAAGTCTCTTCAATCGAAGATCGAAATTTCCTCCATTAATAATGAGAAAAAAATGTCCTCTCTTAATGAAGCTTATTGTAAACATTATTGCCCTGATTACGGTGATAATGGACGATGATGCAAAAATTAAAACTCCCCTTCAGAGAAAGAATCAAAACGAGTATATAGCCAAACTCTGAAGATCATTATGCAATAATTATTGTCGTTAAGGAAGACATAAACAACAAGTACTGAATATTTATAAAGTGCCATTATAGAAAAGTTTTTTTCAGAAAAAGTTATGTCATGAAAGGTTTTGTAAAGGATGTTAAAAAGGAAAATGTTTGAATAAATAAATTTTATTTTTATTGCTTATATTACAATGTAACACCTTTTTTAAAAATATCTTAATGTATTTATGAATTAAATAGTTTTATGCCTTTAATAATTACATCCGTTCTGCAAGAGGATATATACGAAACTATACTCCAAAATACTGCAAAAACATAACCATGGAGGCCTCAGTCTCAGAACTGTCCTATTATTGTAGCAAATTATAGACCACTTATAAAGTGTCATTACATAAAATATTTTTTCAGAAAAAGTTATTCTATGAAAAGCTTTGCAAAAGATGTTTAAATGCTACTAGTAAAAAATAAATAAAAATTGTGTTTTTATTGCCTATATGGCAAAGTAACACCCTTTTTTAAATATCTTAATGCATTTATATATTAAATGTTTTTATGCCTTTAATAATTTCTTTCGTTCTGCGACAGAATGGACACAAGCCTAGTCTCCTGAGCTAGCAATCGATAAGTTTTAATACCATTGCTTGCCAAATTCTATGGGAGTTTCATGTTGGGAATCGGGTATAGTTCCCGGTCAGTTGGCCCCAAGGGTTGCGAAAACATGATCAAAGAGGTACCTGTTAAACAACTGTCTTATTAATGTAGCAAATTATAGACCACTTTAAAAACTTATCAAACAATTTTATCTAGTCTACAAAAAGAAAAGAAATCTCGTGATCAGCATTTAATAAATTAAATTCAAAACGATTACTGTTTTGGAAGCTAATGTTCTGCTAATTTCCAGTAAAAGTTAAATCATTTGAAAACCACACACCAGTGTTCCACTCACAAGCAACAATATAAACCCTAAAGGAATGCAAGAATAAAACTTTTAAAAAATATAAATATATTAATTTAAATACTTAAACACACACAAATGTATAAATTACACAAAAGTTACTTAAATTCTTTAATCTTTCTACATCTCCAGTATAGAAATATTTTCGGGACATTTACAGAACATGGAATATTTCACTTTTGAAAACACGCATTAAATGAGCATCATCTCAATGAGAAATTTCTGAAATGATCATGGCAATGAAGATCGTGTGTTTACAAACAACATCAGTAACCGAAATGTGTTAAAATATAAATTTTAACCCCAAGGGTTGCAAAAACATGATCATAGAGGTACCTGTTAAACAACTGTCTTATTAATGTAGCAAATTATAGACCACTTTAAAAACTTATCAAACTATTATATCTGTCCAGTCTACTATACCACATTAAAAAAAACTCATTGATCATGTTGAATAATTTGGGTCAATAATAAAATTTCAAAAACATATCACAAGAAACAACTGCACCAAAATCTAATGACGATGATCCTCCTATAAACTAAAGAATTTCATTTTAATGCTTTAAATTTAAAAGCTGATAATTATTTAGTAATATAAAATATACTAGCTGAAAACCCGTACTTCACTAAGGACTATATTCAAATTAAATACAACGATCAATGTATACAATTAAGGCCAAAAATATTTTAAAATATATTTATAATAAATGCAACGATCAATGTATGCAATTGATGTAAAATATATATATATATATATATATATATATATATATATATATATATATATATATATATATATATATATATATATATTTATTTATTTATTTATGAAAAATCGTAACGTATATTTTTATGGACAAAATAATGTAGAAGAAAATATTCAAATTGAATCGAATGGAACATACTACAGAATATAGTACAGTTAATATAGTACAGTTTGATGAATATATCTTTTCTTGCAATTTAATATATTTTTGGATAATGTCCAATCGTCTGCCGCATTGGAAAGAAATTTTTTTTGTCTATTTCGTTGTATGCACGTGACGATAAATTAATTTAAAGAACCAGAAAAAGAAATCACGTGATCAGTATTTAATAAATTAAATTCTAAAAATTAATCTTTAAAGATTCACCAAAAATAAGAAAATAGAGGTAAAGATTCGAAAAAGGTTTCATTTTAAAGGAATTTTTACCCTCTTTCTCGTGATATAAATTTTTTAACCCCCAAATTATTATTTTAAATGCAAACTTAAAAAAAAGTTACAAAAAACAGCTTCAAAATTTAATTTTAAAAACTCTAAGAGGAATTTTTCAAAAATCTCTCTTAGTGCACCCCTGCACCATAAGAAGAATCGCCATGCAAAATTTCAGCCCTTTAGCTCCAGCGGTTTGGTCTGTGCGCTATCTGTCAGTCAGTCAGTCAGTTACGGAACTGTTTTATATATATAGACTAGCTGAAAACCCGCGCTTCGGTACGGAGTACATTCAAATTAAATTCAACGGTCAATATATGCAATTAATACCAAAAAAATATATATTTATAATAAATGCGACGATCAATGTATACAATTGATGTAAAATATATATTATATATATATATATATATATATATATATATATATATATATATATATATTTATTAAAAAAATCTTAAGGGATATTTATTTTTTGTGGATAATATCCAATCGTCTGCTGCATTACAAAGAAAAACAATTTTTTGTCTATTTAGTGTTATGCAAGTGACGATAAATTTATTTAAAGTATCAGAAAAAGAAATCACGTGATGAGCATTTAATAAATTAAACTAGCCGCTGCGCGACCAGCATGGTCGCTTTTAGTTTTATATTTTCTTTTGCAAAACAACGCAACTGAAAGTAATATATGTAAGGAATGTTAACATTACCTGTCATCATAAATATACGTTGTTAAGGGGTATTCTCTATCAGGCTGATTCTAGAACATCGTGATCAAAAAATGTGAATTTCCATTACCTCAGAACAGAGTTCAAAATAAGACTGAGAAACCCAACATCGATGATTTTAAAAATTACATCCCTCTTTGTATGTACTATTTTTAAAATTAAGATATCAATACTTTATCATTACAACAAATAAGAAATTGTTGGGGAAATATTTCATTATAGTGTTGATTACATTACTCTCTGTATGTATTACTGTGCACAATTCAGATATCTACACTTAATCATATCAAATTGAGAAAATTTATTCAGTTATAAAATGGAGTAAAAATTCGGCAAGTACTGAAAAAAGTGTAGAAAATTAAATATTACTGGTTGTTGATTGCTATGCCGGTGACGGTTAAGCCTAACCTCGCGATTATTTATGCTCTCTCTTAATAAATTATTTCTTCTTCGCTTTCTTTCTTGAGACTGTTTCCAATTTTCACTTGATCGTGCAGCGCGCTTTCGAACATTCCTGATTTCAGTGCGTAAATCCATGTTGACACGCGGTTGCAAATTGAGGACGGCCGCTAATGTTTACATCTGGTAGTGGCAGCCGTTGCCATTCGGAGTGTAGAAATATCGTAGATTTTTGTGCCGCATACCTACGCGTTTTATATATATATAGATTCTAAAAATTAATCTTTAAAAATTCACCAAAAACCAGAAAATCGAGGTAAAGGCTCTAAACAGATTTCATTTTAAAGGAATTGTTATGATCTTTCTCGTGATATAAATTTTATAACCCTCAAATTATTATTTTAAATGCAAACTTAAAAAAAGTTAAAAAAACAGCTTAAAAATTTAATTAAAAAAATCTAAGAATAATTTTTCAAAAATCTCTCTTAGTGCACCCCTATACCATAAGAAAAATCGCCATGCAAAATTTCAGCCCTTTAGGTCCAGCGGTTTGGTCTGTGCGTTGTATGTCAGTCAGTGAGTCAGTTACGGAACTGTTTTATATATATATATATAGATTATAGTTTTAACGCTCCCATTTTTATTACTTTGTTTTGCTACATATCATGAAACTGTAAACGAACGAAAAAAATGCAAATTGTTTAAAAGAACATACAATGACATTCAGAAAATTAATCCTTTCATGAGGAGAAGGTACCATATATAGTTTTTTACCAAGTCCTCAAATGTTGTGAAAAAAATTAATTCAGCAGCTATTCCTCTCCCACCCGACGCACAGCTGGAAATGAAAGCCAATTTATTATGTAGAATGGCTTGGGCATAAAGAAATATGTCGAACACACGACGTGTCCTTCACACTTTGAACTCCGAAAGCTACCCACAAAAACCTTCACTCATCTGTGTATTTAGTTCAGTATTCTAAATTATGTTTAATCACATGTAGATACACTCAATGTACTTTGTCAATAGGAGGAAACAAAGTTGCTACAAGGGCTTTGCTGCAAGCTCTCCCTTCCGTGAAATCCGTAAACCCCCGAGAGCTGTCGGCTGTAAGTCAGAGATTCTAAAGGAGGAATAATCATGTCTCATAAATGGTTTAGAGCCTTTACACTTTAAAAGGAATTAATCAATCGCGTGATATCTCTCTATCTCTCTGAAATTCACTTCATTTAAAATTTTAAGCTATTCATATAATCTTATAGAATGTACAATGAATTAAAGATACTTATTTTATTGTATATTATATTAGTTGAGAAGTAAATAACTATATCGACTTTAGGACTGTAGATTAGTCACTATTTTAGTTAACACTATTGCAAAGTTTTAACTTTCATTGGTAATATTTTGAGAGAGGTAACTGAATGTTTCATGAAAAAAAAATCCGCCTCTATAACTAGTCATTATGCTCTTCAATACGAGTGAAATCTTCATAATTAAGTCACATGAATATTAATTTTTTTCGATTTCAAATTATATTATAATAAGTTATCAAAGTTTTTCTGATAATCTTTCATTTCTGATGCAGACAAAGGATATTTCTCCTAAACGACAGATAGTAAGGATGAAATTCTAAATGTGCCAATGTGTATTTGTGGTTATATAACCTTCCTTATGTATAAACTAATAATTATTGTTAACCTGAAGAACCGAAGCCTGGTTTAAACAAAACGTGATTCAATAATTTTGTGCTTACGAATATTGTGTTATTTTACATGATATTAGTGAACTACAGGAATAAAATTCAGAGCTTAGTATTAAAGGTGAAATATATTCTTAATTTAAGATGTATTACCTAAACAACTTTTATGGCATTTTACTAGTACTGGAAATGTTTAGTGGGTCTTTATTAAATATCTAGGTATAAGACCCACAAAAGCAAGGATCTTATATTAGAAAATAAGTGCATAATTACACTACACATCATTAACTTCATTCGTTTTACGTAGTGAAACATTATATGTGATATGATCCACCGACTATTCGGGAAAATAATTGCCATTCTACAACTGGATGTTTCATCTTACTATCTCTCTTTCTCTATCTTTATATATATATATATATATATATATATATATATATATATATATATATATATATATATATATATAACCTTCAATCGCATATGGGATGAGTTTCCCTTCATTCCCCATTTCTGCATTTAATTCTCAGCCAAATAGCACTAGGTAACGTCGATAGCAAGTTACACGTAACAGAATATTAGTACACTATAGACCTCCCATTCGCTTGAATGACGTTTCGACCGTCCCAGACTAATCTGATCGGATTCCTCTTTAAATATTTTTGCCTATGATGTGATACAGTCGGAAATTGCGACGGAATTCATGAAATGTGACATAAGGATAGCGAAGGAAGATGTCCTGTGGGAAGTACACTGGTGTAAGAAATTAAAAGAATTTGCAGACCTTGTCGATTATCTCTAGAACTACTGTACCGATTTTAATGAAATTTGATATGTACATACATTGATACAATACAAAACAAATAACCATTCAATAATTGTCATACACACGCATGATCGTGCGTAACTCTCGTTGGAGTCGGAAGGTATGAAACAGCGATTGCAGAATAAACAAAAAAATGGGTTAATAGATCGTGTTATTTTGCAGCAATCGGTTAATTTCAAATTGTAACAGTAAAAATGAGTAACTACCAACGTTTAGATGATGGAATGAGGTGGCAAATTGTGGGGAGGCTAGAAGCAGGCCAATCTCAAGTCCAAATTTGCAGAGAGTTCAATTTAACGCCCAGCGTCGTGTGTAACTTATGGAATCAATTCCAGGATACCGGATCCATCGAGAGAAAGCCTGGTCAAGGTCGTCCAAGGGCCACGACGGCCAGAGAAGATCGCCATTTGTCGATTATAGCGAGGCGTAACAGGAGTGCTACAGCTTCTCAGCTCTCTCGTGACTTGTAGGTAGCCACAGGAACCCCTGTATCAAGGGTGACTGTTTCCAAAAGACTTCATGAGAAATGGTTGTTTGCAAGAAGACCTGCTGTTTGTGTCCCGCTCACTTCTACGAACAGGAGAATCCGTTTATCATGGTGCAGAGAGCATAGAGATTGGAGTATGGATCAATGGGCAACCGTTCTATTCACTGATGAGTCCCGGTTCAGCCTAAACACCGATTCTCGCCGTACGTTCATATGAAGAGAATCAGGGACTCGCTAGCTACCCTCCAATGTCCGCGAAATCGACCATTATGGCGGAGGAGGTTTAATGGTCTAGGCAGGCATCAAGTTGGATGGCCGCACACCTCTCCATGTCTTTGAAAGAGGCCCTGTGACTAGTGTGAGGTATAGGGATGAGGTCTTGGAGCCCCATGTTCACCTTTTCAGGGGTGCAGTTGGCCCTTAGTTCATTTTAATGGACGATAACGCGAGGCCACATAGAGCTCTTCTGGTCGACGAATTTCTAGAGAGTGAGGATATTCGCCGTATGGATTGGCCAGCCAGATCTCCAGACCTTAATCCTATAGAGCATGTCTGGTATGCTCTGGGGAGGGCAATTGCAACTCGCAACCCCCCTTCGAGAACCATCCAGGGAATGGAAACAGCGTTGCTGAACGAGTGGGACCAATTGCCACAGAAAATGATAAACTGCCTTATTTCAAGTATGCAATCACGCTGAGAGACCTGTATATCTGTAGGGGACCATACCCCCTATTAACCCATATATTAACCCTTTTTTGTTTATTCTGCAACCGCTGTTTCATACCTTCCGACCCCAACGAGTGTTACGCACGATCATGCGTGTGTATTACAATTATTGAATGGCCATTTGTTTTGTATTGTATCAATGTATGTACATATAAAAATTTCATTAAAATCGGTACAGTAGTTCTAGAGATAATCGACCAAGTCTGCAAATTCTCTTCATTTCTTACACCAGTGTAAAAGAAGAGGTCCGTCGATGGTATCATAGCCTTGAAACAGCGGCACAGAAATAATAATATTTATGTTCATTCCTTTCTGCTTCATAGAACAGAAGCAGAGTATAAAATGAATTTTTTTTCCCAATGCAGACGCACATGTCGTGAGACATTCGCCTATACCACGATGCTATTTTACTGTCCATTTTATTGTGAGGGAACCATATAGGCGGACAGCATTACCCCCTATGAAAGGACAACACGAACGGAGGCATTTTTCGTGGTGCGACTCCAGGATCGATCTGAGCACCCTCAGGACCGAAAACCAGCGCGCTGTGCCACTGGGCCTTCACAAGCCCATATAACATTAAATATAATAACAGACTTATATTTATCATGATATACAGTAATAAATTGATCTCAAAAAATCTTTGACGTTGTCATCGAGTATTGTTTTTTTTAATATATCAATATATCTGCGCGAATCTCGCGAAATATGAGAAATACCGCTGAATTGGCGATGGATTTAATGACTTATTTTGGTCGCCAGATTTGGCGATATTTCGTCAACTTGCCGATTAAATCTTTCTAGAAGCTTCTAGAAATATCTAGCTGTGACTGACCTATAGAGGGCGCTTTGAAAATCTATAAATATACCTGACAGTGGCATTGGAACACAGTTCAAAATCCTAGTGAGAATTGAATGTGATGTAACTGCGTTAATTGGCGTGTATTGTAATGAAAATTCTGGTGTCCTGACTTGTGTTTTTAGAATTTTCTGCTCTATAGAAGACAGTTGTTACGACTTTCATGTTTGAATTTGTGTATACGTCTAAAGAATTTATAAAATAATAAATTTATTTTGTATTCTTATTCAGTCCTAATGAACCCAGAAAATCGGAAAAAAAAAAAAAAATATATATATATATATATATATATATATATATATATATATATATATATAATATATCCATTACATCACTTTCTTAAAATATAGCCTGAAAAGGAAAACTAGCTCATATTTTCATGGCTGGAGCTAGAGTCAGCCTGAAAGGAATAAAATTTTGATGCAGTCAGGCCGAATCGTTTATTGAAGAGACTGAAGTACATCCGTTCATTTCAGAAGACGGCTCGGAAGCAAATATCACCTTTCAACCTTACGCGCGAGTGGTGAGGTACATGTAACTATTTTTTGAAGGGCCACCAAATATTGGGGCTCGCAATGTGAACCCACTCTTCTGAATCCGGAGATGTACACGTGTACAAATGCATAAGCATGCGATTTATAGGAAGTTCTGTGGCTAAGGGTATAAATGAAGCGATAAATTAAAACTACTGTGGAATGGATTTAGGAAAGGGAATTTAAATGATAGAATGGATGGCCTAATATTTAATTTATTACACACACATATATACAGGGTGTTTATAATTAAAGTTTAAGTTTCAAAACGCTATAAAAAAGAATCACTGATAAGAATGACGTCAAATTTGAACGGCATGTTATTGAAGAAGGCGGAAAACGTATGGCTGAAGAAAAAATTTAGTTTAAATTTTTGCAAAAGATGGCGCTGTAAGTGACAGATTCACGACGAGAAATGAGAAATGATTCGTAAAACAATGGCTAAAGTGTAAGTTACACATTAAAATGCATTGACAAATTAGAATTGTTGAGTAATTTTATTTGCATGACTGTACATATCACGTCGAAAGGGGGTTTCAAGAGATTTGCGGCGACATACCGCATAAGAACCATTCATCAAAGAAGTTCGGAAATGTCGCGAGACTGGCGCAAAAAACGTTCAATAAGGTGTCCACCGTTGTGTGCAGCAAGTTGAAAGCGACAAACAGCATGTTCCACAACGGATCGCAGTGTCTCCGGGGTGATGTTCAGAATGTGTTGCGAAATGTGTTAATTCCGATAAATTTGCAATTGGAGCACGGAACACAACATCTTTGAGATAACCCCACAGCCAGAAGTCACACGGAGTAAGATCAGGAGATCGGGACGGCCAGGCTGTAGGGAAATGATTACGGCTGATAATTCGAGCATTTCCGAAATGGCGCCTCAGCAGCTGCTTCACGGGATGTGCAATGTGCGGAGGAGCGCCATCTTGCATAAAAGGATTTCATCCACACATCCACGCTGTTGCAGAGCTGGAATGACGTGGTTGCTCAAAAGAGACGCATACCGCTGACCAGTAACAGGACCTGAAGCACCCGTCTGCTCGAAACAATATGACTGTAGGATGAATGATGCCATAAATCCGCACCACACCATGACCTTTTCAGGATGAAGTGGTACGGGGTGCGTTGCCAGTGGATTTTCTGTTGCCCATATTCGACAATTCTCGGTATTGACGTACCCTATCAGATGGAAATGGGCTTTATCTGTCCACAAAACTTTCCTCGGCCATTCATTATCCACTTCTATGCGACCAAGAAATTCTAACGCAAAATTCTCCCTTGCTGGCAGGTCAGACAATCAACTCCTGCACATGACCAATTTTGTACGGATAGCATTGCAAGATATTTCGTACAATTTTCAGCACCGTGCTCGTAGGCCTGTCCAATGTTCGGGCAATTCCTCGTGCACTGCACGGTTGCACACCACCGGCCGACCCCTCCTGTAATGCTGTGGCCACTTTTTCAACTACCGTCGAATGCACTCATTTCCTCCCTCTACCAGATTGCACATCAAACGAACCTGTCGTTTCGAATTTTTGCACCATTTTCTTCAGACCCACGACACTCATTGGACCAACGCCTTCTTTTATACCCTTCAGTGACCTGAACTTTTGCTGAGCTACTCTTGCACAATCATCGTTCTTGTAATACAGCTTTACCCGCAGAACGCGGAGCTGCAGTGAAACACCCATGGCGAACGTCTGAGACGCGAAATGAGAAACAGCCGTGTACCTGGCGGTTTTATAACACTGAAATGTGTCGTGCACATGACAGGTATTTTAATTTACATCTTCTGCCGCTTACAGCGCCATCTGTTGCTAACTTTTGAAAATAATTTTTTCTACTGCCATACGCTTTCCGCCTTCTTCAATAACATGCCATTCAAATTTGACGTCATTCTCATCAGTGGTTCTTTTTTTATAGCGTTTTGAAACTTAAACTTTAATTATAATCACCCTATATATATATATATATATATATATATATATATATATATATATATATATATATATATATATATATACACTGGCCACCCAAATTGCAACACCAAGAAAGACAAGAGATATCACAACAAAATTTATTTTGTAGATAACATGTTGACCAAGTATCAAATGATTAAATTTATAGACTTCTGTGAAGTGTGGTTCCTGCCAAAATCAGTAGCCAGAGTAGCCGGCATTGTTGGAGATTACCGCTGCCACACGCCTCGGCATTGATTCAAAGAGACTTTGGATGAGTTCTTGGGGTATGTGAGCAACCATGGACCACATGTTTTCTATCGGCGAAAGATCCGGACAGCGAGGCGGCCAGGGAAGCAATTCAATCTGGCGATTGACGAAGAACCGTTGGACAATGCGTGCCACGTGTGGTCACGCATTATCCTGTTGAAATAGGGCTGTGGGCAAGCCCTGAAGGTAAGGAAGGACAACTGGCTCCAACACCTCTGAGATGTAGCGCTGGCTGTTTAAAGTACCGGCAATGCGTACTAGAGGTGTGCGAGAGTGATATCCAATACCGCCCCATACCATAATACCCGGTGCAGAACCAGTGTGGCGGTGCATAGCGCAGCTGTTCAGCATCCTCTCTTCACGGTGTCTCCAGATTCGAATGCGACCATCGTGGTGTTGCAGACAGAAGCGTGACTCGTCAGTAAAGACAATTTCATTCCATTCTGCCGTCCACATCTGTCTGCCATCGCACCATTGGCGGCGGAGACGTCTGTGGTTCTGCGTCAAGGGTAGACAAAGCAATGGACGTCTTGTGGACAGACCACTCTGCTGTAAACGGCGTCGAATGGTGATGCGAACTAGATGATGCGTTACAGACTGCATGTGCTGTGCTATGGTTCGTGATGTGACTGAGCGATCCGTCACTGCCATGCGCACAATTTGCCTGTCATCACGTGAAGTGGTGCGCTGAGGTGGATGCGATCGAACACGCCGGTCCGTCGTACCCTCCTGCTTCCAACGATCACATATCTGCATTACAGTTGTTTGGTTTCTTCCAACACGACTACATATTTCCCTGAAAGATAATCCATAATCTCGGTAGGCCACTATCCTTCCTCTGTCGAACTAGGATACTTGATCAAAAGAAGATCGCTGTTTTCGACGAGGCATAATAGATCGTTTTTTTAAAAAAACCACAAGAAAAACACAATTGCCGAACTTGAAATCGTCGAAATCCCCAAGCCTTAAATAGCGCTTTGAAGTGGCGCAACAGGCGCGCGTGATGTGCGTCTGCGCTGAAATTCTAATCATTTGCATATCTCACCTCCGCTAATGCATGTTGTAAATTTCATGTTATTTGCATATTTCCTTCAGGGTGTTGCATTTACAGTGGCCAGCAGTGTATATATATATATATATATATATATATATATGTGTGTGTGTGTGTGTGTGTGTGTGTGTGTGTGTGATAAGCGATGAAAGTGTCCTCAATAAATTCAAATACGATGTATATTTTAGGATTTTATATATTTAGACTTGATTATATGATAATATATAAAAAGAGGAACTGTATACAATGCTAGCTGAAAACCCGCACTTCGCTAGAGTACATTCAAATTAAATACAACGGTCAATGTATGAAATTAATGCCAAAAAAAATAAATATATATATTTATAATAAATGCGACGATCAATGCAACGATAAAAATATATACATACATACATATATATATATATATATATATATATATATATATATATATATATATATATATATATATATATATATATAAAGAATTTGGATATCCAATCGTCTGCTGCATTAGGAGGAAAAAATATATTTTTTTGTCTATTTAGTTGTTATGCCCGTGACGATAAATTTATTTTAAGTAACAGAAAAGAAATCACGTGATCAGCATTTAATAAATTAAATTCTAAAAATTAATATTTAATAATTCACCAAAAATCAGAAAATGGAGGTAAAGATTGGAAAAAGATTTCATTTTAAAGGAATTTTTATGATCTTTCTCGTGATATAAATTTTATAACCCTCAATTTATTATTTCAAATACAAACTTAAAAAAAGTTACAAAAACAGCTTCAAAATTTAATTTTAAAAACTCTAAGAGGAATTTTTCAAAAATCTTTCTTAGTGCACCCCTACACCATAAGAAGAAAACCCATGCAAAATTTCAGCCCTTTAGGTCTAGCGGTTTGGTCTGTGTGTTGTATGTCAGTCAGTCAGTTACGGAACTGTTTTATATAGTATATAGATGACTAAATGTTAGTATGAAGTTAAAATCGTAGCAACAGTCATTTGCAAAATGTTCACAGTTCTAGGGCCGTCTTGCCCACTCTTCAGTTACGGAGCCGTCCTGCCCATTGTTTTGACCGTATGTCGGCATCTAGGTATCAACTGATGAGTAACACATCTCTCCGCGGGATGGCACTGTCGTCGCCTCGTTTTATGAGACCTGCGTTGTAAGCGGTCCCATAATGCTCGGACATCTTAATGTTTTTGCCCTCTAAAACCCTTCACTTTGCACAGAAATTCTAGAGAAAAAAAAAGTGTCTATGACTTAAAACTGTTATGAATTTAATTTTGTACAGCTGCCCATGGTTTCATGTGATCGTCGGCAGTGGTTGTGACATTCGGCCCATCGTGGTAGCCTATCTTCTGGACATCAAATCGGTAATTGGTCTCTTTATTCGTAATCTTGTAGGGTCCGATAAATCTGGGTTTTAATTTAGTACCAGTTCCGAATTGAGTTTTTTCAATCGCAACGAGTTCTACAACTTTATACCGGTATGCGTCCTCCCTTTTCCGATTAAAATTTTTCTTATTTTCTTGTTCAATATATTTTCTGTTGCTATTTCCTTTATCTTTAAATCGATTTCCTTTATCTTTAAATCTTCTTTACTCTTTAATTTAACTCCAGTAAGAAGTTCAAACGGTGTAAATTTTGTTGACCTTGAAATGGTACTATTAATAATTTTTCGAATGGCAGGTACATGCTTATACCATTTGGTTGGATCCTCGATGGTTAGTTTCTACAGAATCGGGATGAGGGTTCTGTGCATCCTCTCCACCTTCCCGTTTCCTCTTGGGATACCGGCTGTTATTTTAATGTGGTCTATACCTTCTTTACAGAATTCCTGGAATTCACTGGACAAAAATGCACCACCTTTATCTGAAATAATCCTCGACGGGTTTACAAATTTTACTTGTTGTAACCTCAGTTTTTCCATGGCATCTTTAGCTGACGATGATTTTGTGGGGTAGAGCCACACATACTTCGTAAATACATCTACCATAGTAAAAATGTGCTGGTAGTTTGTGTTCGATGAAGGCATTGGTCCAATAAAACCTATATGGTACGTGCTTAAGGGTAAGTTCACTATGGGAATCCCACTTTTCCTATTACAAAGAATACACTCAATACAATTCGCAATGACATTTTCGAATTTCGTTCTCACTTTTGGCATGTAGAAGTCTGGTCTCAAAATTTCTTCTTTTTTCGCTACTCCAAAGTGGCCTTTGTTATGAATTTCAAGTATGATTTCTTTTTGCAAATCTTCCGCAACAACTAAAAGATCTTTTCCATTCTCGTACTTATACAAAACATCTTTTTCAATTGAATAATCATTGTTTTTACCCAATTTCACTAAACCTTTTATAGTCTTAGGCCACTCATCGTCCTCTTGTTCCCTTGCAATCTTAGTAGTTATCTCTGCGTGCGAACGCGTTATCACTAGAACGGTGTTTTGGATCAACTCGTCAACGTGTTTTATTCTATTTCTTGTTCTGTGTATGATTTCATAATCAAATCCTTCTAGAATCATTACCCATCTTGCTACTTTAGGTGAGAGTTCTTTTTTGTTTAGCGTCTTCCGTAAAGCATCACAATCTGTTGTTATTTTAAATCTTGACCCAAGTAAGTAATTTCGAAACTTCTTTACCACCTCTATAACGGCTAAGGCTTCCAATTCATAGCTGCTATATTTCTCCTGTTGCAATGATGTTTTCTTACTCATGTAATAAATCGGAAAAAGCTTTTTATCGTCTGCTTTCTGAAGTAACACGGCTCCGAAGCCTTGGCTAATAGCATCTGTATGTAGTTCCAGCAAAGCACCCTGTTAAAATATGTGTAATACGGTCTTACGAGATATTTCTTTTAGTGCATCAAACGCATTCTGCTTTTCGAGTCCAAACACAAACTTTTCGTCTTTGCGCAATAAATCAATAAGGGGTTTGGCAATTTTGTAAAACTGGGGAATAAACTTTCGGAAATAACCCGTTAATCCTACAAATCTTTGGACTTGTTTCGTCGTTTTAGATACTGGGAATTTTTTAACAGCTAACGATTTGCTTGAAGAAGGTTGAATTGTTCTGTTCTCTATTACAGAACCCAAAAATCCAATGTTTTGCTTCAAGAATTGGCATTTTTTAAAATTTTTCTCTAATCCATATTCGGACGTTCTTTCCATCACACGTTTTAATTTAAGTAAACCTTCTTTCTCATTGATCGATGGAATTATCAAATCATCCATATAAATAATGATGGTGTTGTCTTTTAACATATCTCTAATTATATAACTGTATAAATGTATCGTTGAAACACGCTGGGTGTAGTGGACAATCAAAAAAAAAACTTTCAAAAACGCATACTGTCCTTCATGAGTAACAAATGCGGTCTATTTACGACTCTTTCTTCGACATCGACGTGGACGAATCCATTCTTCAGATCAAGCATCGTGAAAATCTTTGATTGCTCTAATTTGTCTAACGCGTCTTCTATGAGAGGCAAGGAGAAGTTTTCTTTAACAATCTTTTTATTTAATTGCCGGTAGTCGATACATAAACGGTAGTTACCTGATTTTTTCCTACACAACACTACGGGTGCAGCGTAATCCGAACACGATTCTGTAATTATCTTATCACGCAACCAAATTCTTATTTTTTCTTTGATAATCTTCTGCTCTGCAAATGAAAATCTAGGACAACGCTGACTCACAGGAAATTCATCTGTCAAAACAATGTTAATTTTTAACCCCGTATTTTTAATTTTATTTGGTTTGTACCGCTTTCAGTCCTGAGTCTGAATTATTGCAGATGCCTATTTCGTTATCGTTTGTCGCGTCTCATATTCTAAATAATCATCCGCATTCATTGGCGGATGTATTGTCTATATTATGGAGCGACGAATCTTCTGCTTCTGTGACCTTGACACGTTTCCAGCATACTCGTACGATTCCTACATGGGATTTTTTCGCTCACGGGTAACTCTCATACCCTTTTCATCTAATATGATATTCAACTGTTTCATGACATTCATACCGAAAATAGCATCTTCGGACAATTCTTTCAAAACGTATGTATCACTAGCTACAACACAGTTGTCGATATTTATTTCAGCATTAAAGTAGCCTAGCGGAGTCACTTCACCATTTCCGATACCGTTTAATATATTATGATCATTCTTTAGTTCTAGTTTACTAAGATTTTAAGAAATAGATTCTTTGATCATTGTAATTTCACTACCTCTGTCAAACAGTGCGTTAATTTCATAACCCATAATAGTAATTTTCTTTTTAATTTTATCATCGGTAGAATAAGATTTAATTTTAAACACATCTTTTGCACAATCAACAGCTTTGTGCCCAAAATTTCTGCATTTCAAGCAAAGCAATCCCCTGGCTTTGCTTTCGCATTCATGAGACCTATGACTAATTTCATTACGATTATAACATATTATGTTTGTATTATGTGGAACACGGTTATACGATTGCGACTGTTTGAAACGATACCATTCCCTGTAATTATATTTCGTTTCTTTATTTATATTTTCATTCCATCTGCACGAGTATTTAGTTTGCTTCTGAAAATTGTGTTGTTTCACACTTAAGTTTTAAAATGAGTCTCATTGTCCGGCGTTTGTGTTAATCTTAATGTCCGTTTCCGCGACTCTACTTCCTTTTTCAGAAATTGTAGCAAATCCGTAATTTTATTTTTTTCTGATTTGGTGGATCTATTAAATTCTAGAGCTATATCGTTCGGAATAGTTTTGATCAAAATTGGGAATAGCAACCTTTCGCAGATGTTCGGTTTGACACCAATACTTTGTAGCGCATTCACCTCAACGTAAACTGTATCATAAACTTTGCGCAATGTTCCTAAATCTCTTGAATTTCTACAACACGTCAGGTTTAATAATTTCGACATGTGATAGTCTGTGATTAATTCTGCTCTTCCAAATCCGAGATTCTAAAATTGAGATAGCTTTTTGATAATTTTCATACACGAGTCACGAGTGATAAACCAGGAATAGCTGTTTTCTCGTCAACTCATAAATATGTCATTAAATAATTAAATTTGTCCACTTCTGTTAATGCTTCGCTATCGTGAATTGCATTTTTTAATTGTGCTCAGGCCCTGATTTTCCATTAGGCCCGGTAGACCCGGACCTAGGGGCCCCTGAAGGTTGGGTGCCACCCAAAATTTTTATTTTAAAAGAGAAAAAAACTCCCAATTTATATGTTTAAAAATTTTACCTTTTTTAATAGCTATTTTTTTATATATCCTTTCAAATTGATTGATTGGTTCATCATATGCATAGTTATATGTATAGTTCATCATATGTATGTTATAGTGTATATAAGGGATTAATAAGTTTTTCTGGTTGCATTGTATTGGTGTTTTAATGATGAAGTTAATATGTTGTATTGCTTTTTGGTATTTGATAATGTTCTAGACTTCCACGCTTCAAACCGCCAATTCTTGTTAAAATGGTACTTTCACAATGATTCAGGATTATTTTTTTGTGTGTCAATTTTGGAAATTTTAAGCCCACATTCAGTGTTAGGGGAGCCCCATCCCGAGTTTTTCCTACAGTCAAGAATTTTCTAAATTGGGCCTGATTGTGCCCAGAAATTTGACCATTTACTCATTTCGCCATTATATACTTCTATAACTAAACGCGGAAGTTTCTGTGGTGTAGCATTTCTCGAAAACGAATCTTCCGAACTTAACTCTGTCGATCTATTTTGATTCTTACTTTCTGTTTCTAATTTCTAAATACATTTTTTAGCACGGACTTTGGCTATTATTACTTTTTCATGATAATTCTCAGCTGAAATTGTTTCCTCCTCAAGCTGTTTTTCGTCCGTAATATCATCCTCTATCTGACTATTTATTAATTTTAAGTTTTCTTCATTATCGGTTAAAAGTACAAGTAATTCTTCTATTAAATCAACATCTGACTCAGTTTCATGCATAACGGCTTCCAAGCTTTTGATTATTTTTGTCGTGGCCATTCTAAGCGTAGTACGCTTTTGCAAATTTTTATCTAATGCTTCCATCATGCAATATAAAATGAATTCGCTTACCGTTTTGGTCTCTCGGGTTACACAGATGTCTTTCTTTTTAGGTTGAAAAAATCGATCGGTACATAACACAGTCAATAGTCCACTTAGTTACATCACAGTGACTAATCATCACAGTCTTATTTCTGCCAGGCCCCCCACTTGTGGTAAGCGATGAAAGAGTCCTCAATAAATTCACAATACGATGTATATTTTAAGATTATGTATAATCAAACTTGATTAGATGATAACATATAAAAAAGGAGCTATATACAAGATGACTAAATGTTAGTAGGAAGTTAAAGTCGTAGCAACAGTCATTTGCAAACTGTTCACAATCTTAGGGCCGACTTTCCCATTCTTCAGTTACAGGGCCGTCTTGCCCACTCTGCAGTTACAGTGCCGTCTTGCCCACTCTCTCGACCATCTGCGTCGGCATCTAGGGATCAACTGATGAGTAACACCTCTCTCCGTGGGATGGCCTCGTTTATTCAGCGGTGTGTTGCAAGCGTTCCCATATATATATATATATATATATATATATATATATATATATATATATATATATATATATATAGATATAGATATAGATATATATATATATACATACATATATATATATATATATATATATATATATATATATATATATATATATATATATATATATACAGGGTGTCCCAAAACGACCGCATAAACTCTGCACAGCTAGATTCCTCGTTGGGAGTACACAAAAACTGCCCAAAGAAGCGTTCCTGTACGATCCATAGTTTACGAGGAAAATACGAAAAACAAAGTATGACGTCACTGCCGGTACAAGAAAAAAACACTTTATTGGACATATCAACAACAATATTTGCATATCTTTCCAGACGATAATGTTTAAAACGTTCGCCGCGCATAGCGCGTCATGCATACTCGCGCGCCATGGAATGACGTTAAGCCACCGTTGAACTGGTATTTAAAAGGCTGCATCTTGCAGCTACCGGTAGTCTTCGTATGGTGGCCATGTACTCCGTTCGTGACTACTGCGACATGTACTTGATGTACGGCCGATGTAATAGAAATGCCTTAAGAATTGCTAGGGAGTATGCCCGTCGATATCCGTCCCGCCGTCCTCCCGATGTCAACGTCATCCGTAGGCTGGACGACAGACTGCGAAATACGGGAAGCGTCTTGCCAACAGCCAATCTTCACGATACTGGAAGACCGCGGAGCGGCCTGACGGTAGCACAGGCGGATGCAATACTGCAGCGGGTAGAAGAGACGCCCGAGGTAAGCACACGCGCATTAGCCCGTGAGATGACTTCGAGTAAAAGTACTGTGCACAGGCTTTTACGGTCTGAGAGGCTACACCCATTTCGGTACACAACCGTGCAAGGTCTGAAACCAGATGACTTTCAGAAACGCGTGGCTTTCTGTGAATGGCTGTTGCAGCAACAGAACACAGATAATGGTTTCATTGTACATATCCTGTGGACTGATGAATCATGTTTCACTCGTGATGGGGTATTCAACCATCACAACAGCCATATGTGGTCCCAGGTCAATCCGCATGCAATCCGGCCGCAGAAACATCAGGAACGTTGGTCTCTTAACGTGTGGGCCGGCATACTCGGGGATCGCCTGCTTGGACCATATCTGTTGCCTGAACGGCTCTCGGGACAGTCGTGCTTGGTGTTTCTCAATGAGGTCTTAACCGAGTTCCTCGATGACATACCATTAGCGGCAATACAGGGACTTTGGTTCCAGCATGATGGGGCTCCGGCGCATTTCTGTGCTCCTGTATGTGGTTGGCTGGATATGGAATACCCCGGATGCTGGATCGGACGCGGGGGTCCGGTTCTATGGCCGCCACGTTCGCCAGATCTTACACCGTTGGATTTTTTTCTATGGGGCCATCTCAAGGAACTGGTGTATCGAGACGTAGTGACAACACAAATGGACTTAGTTGCTCGTCTGCATGCTGCTTGTACTTCCGTGGACCCCGCGATGCTGCAACGTGTGATGACAGCCATTCCACGGCGTGCTCAAGCCTGCCTCGACATTCACGGCAGGCTTTGAATATCTGCTTTAGATTGTGCAATATTTTTAAGCTAATGAATATTATTAAGCTTGTAGCCGTATGAACACTTTGAATATGTGCTTTAGATTGTGCATGCTGTTGATATGTTCAATAAAGTGTTTTTTCTTACACTGGCAGTGACGTCATACTTTGTTTTTCGTATTTTTCTCGTAAACTATGGATCGTACAGGAACGCTTCTTTGGGCAGTTTTTATGTACTCCCAATGAGGAATCTAGCAGTGCAGAATTTATGTGGTCGTTTTGGGATACACTGTATATATATATATATATGGGAATATAATATGTTTTGAATGTCAAAGAATACTCTTAATTTTCATTGTCTTATATGTCTGTTGCCTTTTGTAAAATTCTATCTAACCCGAAATTTTTTTTATCTATGTTGTTTTGTAAATTTTAATGTACGTGGTTTTAAATGGATTTTTTATTTGCATTCTGAGTCTTAATATCAATATTAAAAAACACAAAATATGATAGGAAAACTTCTTGGTATGAATAAACAATTACTCATTTATTTTCACTATTCGACAGTATTTACAAATTAAATTTTTACGAATAATGTTCGGATATCCTTTATCAAATTCTTTTGAAACAACTTTATATTCTTCAAATGCAGTACCTTTCACGGAGAAAACGAAAATTATGTAACGTTAAGGACGAGGGGGGGGGGGGGTGCGGCTACAAGCTTAATAATATTCATTAGAGACGCTCAAAGGAAGCACTGTAGTCTTGATAAATGATCAAACATAAGTCAAGCGTCCTTATAATAGAATCTTTTTCAAGAGATTCGTAATCAAATGTAGATGAAGTTTCTTATGATCATTTATCCGTTAAGATATTAAATGAATAAAATTTATAAAGTTTGGGAGGGAAATGTTACATTAGACGAAGGGTATTTAAACGAAATAGTTTATAGGATATTTTATGTTAAGCATGATAAATTGTAGAAATCTTTTATTTGCATATTTATTACATTTACGGACTTGTGGATATATGTGTTGCACATTTTTAGTAAGATAAAACTGGTATTTTAAGTATACTACCCATGCGCGATCAGCATGGTCGATTTTAGTTTTATATTTTCTTTTGCAAAACAACTCAACTGAAAGAAACGTATATTAGGAATGTTACTATTACCTGTCATCATAAATATACGTTGTTAAGTGGTAGTTCGATCTCAGCCACAAAAATTTACAATCATTGCAAAATTCTCTATAAGGATGACTCTAAAACATCGTAATTAAAAAATATGAATTTCCTTTATTTCAGAAGAGTTAAAGATAAGACTGAGAAACCCAACAACAAAGATTTTAAAAATTACATTCCTCTCTGTATGTAATATTTTTTTAAAATTAAGGTATCTACACTTTATTATTACATCACGCTTTATTATTACATCAAATAAGAAATTGTTGGAGAAAATTTTTTTCACGTATAAAATGGAATAAAAATTGAGCAAGTACTAAAATATAGCGTGGATTACATCACTCTCTATATGTACTATTGTTCACAATTCAGATATCTATACTTAATCATACAAAATAAAAAATTGTTGTGAAAATTTCTTCTCTTATAAAATGGAGTAAAAATTCAGCAAGTTCTACTAAAAATGTTTTGACAATTAACTCTTACTTACTATTAAGATATTATAATGCAATTATTAATATTTTACTATGATATTCCTCAAACTTCTTGATATACACAGTTCAGTATTTCAGAAATAGGCGGTAATACAGTGACAGAATCAAAAGAACGGACTCTAGATAAACTGACATACAACTATCCATGACTAAACACTGGGTTTGATAGGTCTAAACATATTTTGTCAAAAGTTTGTCCTCTTACATACATTTAGAAAAACCGATGGAACAAAAGAATAAATTATCTCGTGAATAAATTAAAATTATTCACGTGTAAAATACAGCAATAAAATTGTACCAAATTACGTGCTATCGTCAAACCACTACACACGCGGTCGGCCGCTAATGTTTACATCTGGTAGTAGCAGCCGTTGCTATTCGGAATGTAGAAATATCGCCAATTTTTGTGCCGCATACCTACGCATTTTACATATATAGATTCTGTGTAATAAATGTGACGGGGATTATGAAATTGGCCTAAGTCATATATTTTTTCGTTTCGAGATGTTTAAAGGTATATGTCCGAAAATATTTTTTTAAAAACGTTTATAGTATATAATAAAAACTTTCAGAAAATATTTACGGTTTAAATTTAACAATTTAGCAAAGACTGCTTCAGATTAAAATACTGTTAAAGAACACAACGCATAAAATAACTAATAAACTCATTTTTTTTAAGATTCTTGAGTTAGGCCACTTATAATCACCGGCATAAATATGAAACAAAGAAGATTTGTAGTGTTAAGTCTGGACATAATACTAAGATTGATGAAACTTTTTAAATAATAATAATTATAACTGAATCCCTTATAAAAAAACATGTTTATGATGAATATGAATACTTAGATGATACGTGTAACTGCAGAAATAGATTTTTATATGCAAGAAATTAGAAACTGGAGATTGGAGACTATAAGGATAGGAATGAATTTAGTAAAAATAGGAATTTCATTGGCTGTCATCCGAGTAATTGAGGAGTACTCAATAGAGAAAATAATTCTAATACATGCTATAAAAATATTGTTCCGTTTTCCTGGCATCGATAGGATTGAATAAAATCTCTTCTGAAAGTGCACAGAAAATAAAATTTGTTATTCTGTAAATTCGTCAGGCGCATTCACAAATTCAAACAGAAAACGCGTAACAACTGTCTTCTATACAGCAGAAAACTAAAAATGCAAATCAGGATAAAAGAGTCTTCAATAAAATACACGCCTAACACACTTTCAATACATTCAGTTCTCAGCAGAAAAGAACAAACTGAGTTCCAATGCCAATGTCAGGTATATTTATAGACTTCCAAAGAGCCCTCTATCGGTCGGCCAGCTAAAAATCTCCAGAAGCTTTCAGAAAGATCTAGAAGGTTGGTGACCATTTGGCTCCATATCACAAAATACATCGCAAATTTGGCGATGACTCTCATATTTGGCTAGATTTCCTCGTAGACTCGTAAAATTCATAATAATATTGATAATTTTAATAATTGTAATAGTAATTACAAAATTTAGAGTTCTTATATTTATGACAATGGTTTTAAAAGTATACAAGCTCAAATTCAAAATTGTCAAACAATTTGCAGAATTAAAAATACAATTGCATGTAAAGAAAAGCTTTTGAAATTTATAACGATGGATATGCCAGTCATAAACTGTACAGTCCCATTGATTTATGTGATTGTTGAGGAAACTGTACCTACACAAATCCCAGAGAATTGGTGAAAAGGAAATCTCTTTTTGAGAAACTTCAAACATTTCTATTTCTGTTGACAAGAATTACGTTGGGTGTTTGAATTGGAACTCGAAAAGATCCGTTTATCCTCTGCGCTACCCCTTCGTCCTTCCCGTACTTCTCCAAAAGAAAATGGTGAAACTAAAAGACATTTAAATATATTATTTAAAACAGGATTTATAATAGTCCTTACGCAGCCCACTTGCTTTTAAGAATGATGGAGGAAGTTAAGACTAGTGTACGTATTGATTACAGAAAATTAAATTAGATTTCTCTCCCTGATTCTAAACTCGTCCCCCGCATGATAACCTAATCGATTAATTATACCAAGCTAAATACTTTAGCATTGAGTACTGAAGTATTTAGCATGGTATACACAATTGAAAGTGAATTAGAACTTTCATGTGCGCGTGATTGTGAATAATGATGTTGGTAACATAATAAATATGTACTATATGCCAATGGCAATTGTCAATAATTTTATTATATGAAAACGCCGATAATGTAATGAATATTTAAAGCAAAGACGCAACCTGATTATGTCAAAGAATTTTTTTCTGTATTATCACATTACACGAACAAAATGTTATGCAGAAAGAGAGTGGCATTAATATTCTGACCCTATTGTACAAAATTTTGATTACTGCAGGATTTTGTGTACAAAGACTGTACGTAATAAGGCGTTTTTTGAGAACTTCTTAAGAAGAATTTGTTCATGCTATAGATAACTCTTTTTATTTGATCATATTATAATGAAATTTGCATGTATATATATATATATATATATATATATATATATATATATATATATATATATATATAAATAAGAATAAGATGAAAGAGAAAACCAGTAATAGCTCTAAAGCTACTTGCAGCCAGGAACAAACAACATGAAAAGAAAAGTATAAATAAGGTTTTTGACAGCATTTCTTCATCAGCGGTGTCAATACTGTCTAAAAACCAATGGATTGTTTCTGATGAGTATGATCTATTAAATAAACACACTCAGACACCGTACAATCCATTATTAACAGAAGAATTGATTAATAAATGAATTAAGTTTGAATGAGTACTTAACCAGAGAACACCAAGCCTGGCACTAGTCAGAGTGGAAGTTAAGAACTTGTAACCGCAAGATGACTGACGTCATAAAACTTGCAACCATTGAGGTAGTGGAATCTCAGTTACAGACTTACTTAGGTTACAGTATTTTAAGACTATTATTCCTTTAATTATTTAGTTATTACTATTACTACTTTGAGTTAATTTTATTATTATTTTATTTTACTTATGATTTTTATTTTTATTTTTAGTAGTTATTATTTCTATTTTAACCTATTGTTATGTTTAACATATTAATGCAACAGAACAAACTATTCATTAAAACAAAAACAACCAATTATGTTTTTGGATAGACTTACAGGGTAATTATTACGAGTTAGCACAGCTTTCAAGTCTATAATATGCTTAATCCTATTGTCTTTAGAACATAGCCCATTTATACGAACTAACTGATTTACAATAATGTTATTAAAAACAGATTTATGTAAACAGGTTAGATAATTTTGAAATTTAACAATATTAAAATTATAATCAGATCTTTTGTCGTATAAGTCAAAAGTAAATTTACTGTGAGTACTTAATTTAATATTAATATCTAGAAAGTTTACATTAATATTATCATGGCTACTTTCAATTAGTTCCAAATTAGGAGGGTAAAAATTTAAGTCTATAGGGTTATTACTTTTATTAATTACTATTATATCATCTATATGTCTATATATATTGTAATTGCTATTTTGTATATTATTAATTTCAAAATAACATAAGTATAAATTAGCTAGCATACTTAATGCATTACCACCTTGTGGTACACCTTTGGACTGTAAGTATATACTATTATTATGAACTATGTAATTATGTTTAGTTACTAATTCTAGGAGCCTATTGAAACGAGTTAGTTTAATTTCGTTGCTTAAGTATTGAATATTATTTTGTACTAACATTATGATTATTCTATTTAAATCATTTATATCAATATTATTAAATAGATCTTTAAAATCATAAGTTACAATATATTTACAGTTATCTAATGTTTGTAGTTTTCTAATTAGACTATAGCTATTAGACTATAGCTATATATTTATATATATATATATATATATATACTAGCTGAAAACCCGCGCTTCGCTACGGAGTACATTCAAATTAAATACAACCGTCAATGTATGCAATTAATGCAAAAAATAATAAATATATATATTTATAATAAATGCGACGATCAATGTATACAATTGATGTAAAAAAAATATATATATTTCGAAAAAAATCCTAAGGGATAATTTTTTGGATAATATCCAATCGTCTGCTGCATTAGAAAGAAAACTTTTTTTTGTCTATTTAGTTGTTATGCACGTGACGATAAATTTATTTAAAGTACTAGAAAAAGAAATCACGTGATCAGCATTTAATAAATTAAATTCTAAAAATTAATCTTTAAAAATTTACCAAAAATCAGAAAATCAAGATATCATTTTAAAGGAATTTTTATGATCTTTCTCGTGATATAAATTTTATAACCCTCAAACTATTATTTTAAATGCAAACTGAAAAGAAGTTACAAAAACAACTTAAAAATTTAATTTTAAAAAATCTAAGAAGAGCTTTTCAAAAATCTTTCTTAGTGCACCCCTACACCATAAGAAGAATCGCCATGCAAAATTTCAGCCCATTAGGTCCAGCGGTTTGGTCTGTGCGTTGTATGTCAGTCAGTGAGTCAGTTACGGAACTGTTTTATATATATATATATATATATATATATATATATATATATATATATATATATATATATATATATATATATAAATATAAAAGAGCTCGTCTCTTTGTTTGTCCGCTATACATTCATAGACTTTTTCACCCACACTGACCAAATTCGGCACAGTTAATGTTTAGGACCCGAGAAACTTAAAGCAGGAAAAACGAAATTTAGGGCTCAATTAGTTTTTTTTAAATTAATTTTTAATGCATTTTGTGCCCCTAATAGGTGCGCGTACTACCCGTGGATACAGACCATTCACCACAACCTGCTGGTCCAGGGGTGATGGTGGGGTGGGGGGTCAAATTCCAATGCGCGGGAGGAAGAGGGTTGGGAATGACCTTTGGCCCTGGCTCCTCAGATAAACACAACTTTCCTGGCTCTGCTTTGTGAAATCTGCAGATGATTTTTATTACACATATCGTTTATATATGACGTCAGATTCGTTTTCATGCGGAAAGTGGTGCAGACGATTTTTTAACGGATTTTTAAACGGATGACACTCTTAAAAAGTATAAAGGAATAAATGCATCTAGATGTTTATCTTTAATTAACATAAAGGAGAAAAAATAATAATGGCACCTAAGAAACGTACTTCGTTTGGAAAGTCATCTGATGCCA
>OU015497.1:154266275-154321275 GCA_907164885.2 Dolomedes plantarius | reverse complement strand
TCCAGATTTTATTCGATTCAGGCTCAACTCTAAATATTTTACCAGGATCCACATTAAATAAAAATCACCAACTAAATTTCAAAAATTGCAACATTAACATTACAGCTGTGGGACGAAACGTCCAGGTAAGTCAGTATATAATGCTTCCGTTAAAATTGGGTGAAAAAATTGAAACATTAAAATTTTATTACTTACCTAATGTACAATTACCATATGTTATATTATCTGGTCATGCTATTGGACTCTTTAATGTCACTATTAATTTTAAAACTAGAGAAATTTTTCAGGATAATAAATTACTTAAGCATTTTAATTGTACCAGCTGTCATAATAATAATCCTAATAAGAAAAGTGGTCATGGAAATAATGAAAAAGTATCTGCATTTTTAAGTAATAATAATGATTTATGTAATGTGATTTCTTGTAATAATGATAAGTGTGATATTGACAATTTAATTCAAAAATTTGATCATGTTTTTGCTAAGAATAAGTTTCATGTGGGAGAAATTAAATTAGAATCGCCAAAAGTAGTCTTAACCTCAGAACTTCCTATAAGTCAAAGACCATACAGAACGTCGCCTAGAGATGACGCAGAGATAAAGAAACAATTAGATGCCTTGTTAAAAGCTAAAATTATTAAACCTAGTTATAGCCAATATAGTTCACCTATTACTCTCGCATTTAAGAAAGAAGATAATGCTAGGACTCGACTATGTATTGACTATAGGAAAATTAACCAAATTACAAAAACCGATTGTGAACCCATTCCCAGAATAGACAGTGTTCTAGACAAATTGACCAATGCTAAGGTATTTTCTACGTTAGATCTATGTAGTGGGTATTGGCACCTGAAATTAGAGGATGAGGA
This sequence comes from Dolomedes plantarius, assembly GCA_907164885.2. Classification (NCBI taxonomy): domain Eukaryota; kingdom Metazoa; phylum Arthropoda; class Arachnida; order Araneae; family Dolomedidae; genus Dolomedes; species Dolomedes plantarius. Next base: position 154,320,407 of record OU015497.1, on the reverse strand, counting down.
AGCTGAAAAGCTTGCTTTCACTTCTAACTATGGCTTGTACCAATTTACCAGACTGCCGTTTGGATTTAAGAATGCTCCCGCAATATTCCAAAGAACAATTAGGCGTATACTTCATAAATATCAAGTTAACTTTGCTCTAAATTATTTTGACGATATAATTATTTTCTCAGAGACATTAGAACAACATATTCAGCACTTAAAGACCATTTTTGAAATTTGTGAAAAGGAAAATATTAAACTTAAAAAATCGAAATGTCATTTTGCTAAAGATACTATTGATTTTCTTGGCTATGAAGTTAAGCATGGATCATACAGCCCAAATAATACTAATGTAGAAACAATAAAAAAATTATTGGCCCCAAGGAACGTTAAAGATTTACAAAGATTTCTAGGCACCATTAACGTATATCATAAATTTATTCCTGATTACGCTAAAATTAGAATTCCCTTAAATAACCTTTTAAAGAAAGACCAGAAATGGGCATGGACGCTTGAATGTCAACAAGCTTTTCAAAAACTTAAAGATAGTTTAATCTCAAAACCCATTTTGGCCCTTTATAATTCAAATTATCCTTGCCATGTCTATGTTGATGCGTCAAAAGAAGTCATAGCCTCCATAGTAAAACAAGAACATCCTGATGGAAATCAACATCCAATTGCATATCACTCCCGACGACTTAGACCATATGAAATTAATTATACGATAACGGAATTAGAATGTTTGTCCATAATTGATAGTCTTGATAAATTCCATTGCTACCTTCATGGGTCACATTTTACTGTACATACAAATCATCACAGCTTAGTTTGGCTTAAAACTTTTAAAAATCCTACAGGTAGACTTTTCAGATGGTCTCTAAAAATTTCTATGTATGATTTTGACATAAAATATAAGAAAGGTACAACTAATGTTGAAGCTGACATGTTAACAAGAAACCCAATTGCTTTTAATATAACTACAACCCCGCCAGAACCCTTGTTAGATATAAAGGAAATCATCCATTTTCAAATGTTAGAAAATATAACAACACCCAGATGTTTTAATAAGGATAATATTGTAGTAGTAAAAAGACAAGGTTTAATCAAAATTGTAGTACCAAAAGCGTTAAGAATTAAATTAATGGAGAAAGTACATGAAAAATTTGGTCATCCAGGAATAGCGTCAATGTTAAGAATTATTTCACCTCAATATTATTGGACTAAGATAATTAATGATGTTGGAAATTATGTTAAACATTGTGAAACTTGTCAAGTAAACAAGAAGTCTCATCAGAAAAAATATGGTTTTATGCAATCTCTTCCTCTGTGTGAAAAACCTTTTGAACTATTATCAATTGATACTGTAGGTGGTTTAAGTTATTATAATTCTACTAAGAAATATTTACACATTGTAGTTGATCATGCCACTAGGTACATCTGGACATTTCCCTCTAAAAGTGCCACCACGGAAACCTATATAAATTGTTTGAATTCTATTTTTCAAAATCATGTACCCGAGAAAATTTTAAGTGATAGGAATTCCGCCTTTACCTCATCAAAGTTTAAACATTTTCTCAGACATAATAATGTTACACAGCTCTTGACATCTGCTCATAGACCGCAGACGAACGGAATGGTCGAGAGAGTTAACCAAACCATAGTAACTAGATTAAAATGTAAAGTTAGTAATAGCCCTAGTAATGTGCCATGGACAAAAATCTTAGACTCTGTCACCCAAGAATATAATAATACCCCTCATTCGGTAACTGGATTTCCCCCAATTTATTTAATGTATGGCGAATTGCCTTATAAAATTTCTTTCCAAGATAATGAGATATACCCTCCTATAGAAGAAGCTAGAAAAATTGCACAAGAAAGAACTAGACAATATTATCAGTCGAATAAAATAAGATATGACAGAAGATTTCAACAAGTTATATTTAAAGTCGGAGATTTAGTTTTATATGAAGAATTTCAATATCCAAATACCCGAAAACTTGCCCCACCGTATTCAGGCCCTTATACTATTCTAAACAAATGTTCAGATGTTCTTTTTGAAATTGATAAACCCAATGCTCTTTATAAAACTCCCACTGAGATTGTACATTCTACTCGCCTTCGATTTTTCCGTCCTAGAGAGAATTTTCAGTTAAATGATATTAAAAACCCAAGCGAACAGAAACCAGAGGATACTGATGGACTCCCATCAATGGACTGCCAATATTGTGAGTCTCCGAATCTACAACTACTTTTTAAGGACAACTAAAAATGGTATAGACTGATCATGTGAAGTTTATTTTGAATTTTGTAATTATCAAGGTGAATTTTGAATTTTATAATATTTAATTTAATGTCATGATGCATTCTTTTCCTCAGTTGAGTTGTTCTTGTTTTGTTTTTATTTTTCTAATTTTTTTAATAAAATTGTCGGGTTGTGATGGCCACACAACTCAAAACTTTTTTTTTCATTCGGAAAAATTTTATTTTTGGTTTTTGGGGGTTTTTTTTGAGAGCAACTACAGTTGAGAAACTGAATCCATTTATCTACATTTGTTCATCCACAAAAATTTTATTTTGAAGTGGCGGGAGGAATTTGTTTTAACCTCCTTTCCAACTTCATAGTAAGCATTCCTCAGCAAACGTGAGGATACACGGTTGTTTGAGAGAAATGTGATTTGTTTGTTAGAAGTAAGGTATGTTTAAGGTATAAAATGTGTATTGCTATTGAAACGAATTTTGATGTAATGAAGTTGTTTTATTAATGTAACAGTACTTTGAAGAAAAAGAAGAGATATTGATACGAAATGAATGTAAAAATTTACAATATTGTAATTTTGCACGAATAGAGAATTGTAATGAATATAAGAGTACCCAAGGAAGTTAAATAATATAATAGAGTAAATTTTGATTGTGATATAAACAATGTCATTAATATAATATAATGTGAGAACTAATAATACAATATGTGGACAATGTTAAGAGGTAGTTTCCAGGTAGTGTAAATGTTTATATTGTGTTTTATTCATATCAAATATATCAGGATAATATGACATGTAGCCCTAGAATTTATGTTATCGTGTTATATTTCGAATACAAGTCTTAATTTTGAACTTATACTGTAATTATGGTAAAGTGCATACGAAGCAAATAAGATGAAGGATAGTAGGGAAACCGCATGGACCTGCTATCTGGAGGAACCATTGTGGACTTTGCCAGATATTTTTGTAATCTTCTGTTATATTCTGTATAATTGTAATATTTTGTAGTTTATTTTTTTATGTTATGTATGAGAGCCTCCACCCGGGTAGACAACGTTTTTAAAATGGGGGGATATGAAAGATATAAAATTTAAGTTGGTCCCCTGTAAATTCTCTTCCCTTCCTATGTTTAAGATGGCATTACCAAATTCTGTTTTCAAGAACCCAGGAATATTTTTCATAGCGTCAGCAATCCCTGGGCAAGCCACACTGTCTATGCCCAAATAAGGCAATCGTCCTGCACAACTGATGCAGCTTGCAAAAAACATCTTTGGTCAGCAAATTCTTCAACCGCAGATACCTCTATACTCAAACCCCGGGAATCACTCGGGTGTTGGCTTTCAACTAGATCAGATGTCTGTTTAGCCACTCGGAAATAAATTTCTTTTTCTAATAGTTCTGTAATCTGATCTTATTTCATTACATATATATATATATATATATATATATATATATATATATATATATAAATACTAGCTGAAGTACCCGGCGATGCCCGAGATTTTAAGAATGTTTGTTAACCAAAATCAATTTAAAAATTAACACAGTATAAATAACAGAGAAAAAATATATTTGAAATGTTATACACATCTCAGAATTTCAGCCTTTCATCATTGTAGCTCTAAAATCTGAAAAGTAAAAATGTCAAATTTACTTAGCCGTGCTTCGCCCGTCTAGCCGGTTGGTTTAGGGACCCGCTCCCTTCAGGAATTATGGAATAGCAGTAATCAAACCTAAAATCAAAGCTTAACACAATTATATCACAGAAATATTCCAAAGAGAGTGTATACTGGGAATTAACCCAGTAAAAAAGGATTTATGAAAAAATGAAAAAAAAGGAGTAATATTAGAAAATTAACTTTAAATAACACCAAATAACTACAAAATAACAATATTCCATGACTATCAAAGAAATATTCCAAAGAGTTACAACGATAATCCGTATACTGGGAATTAACCCAGTAAAAGAGGATTAATGAAAAAAAGAAAACAAAAGGAGTAATATTAGAAAATTAACTTTAAATAGCACCAAATAACTACAAAATTCCCTGTCCTTCAAAAATATCCAATAATAACACAATTTCCTTAGCAATTACAAAATAAACAAAAAGTGAAAACAATAAAAAAAGCACAGTAACTGATGTATAATAAATAGTTTTTTATTTGGGGCTGTTTTCACAAGGAAAGGAATGTCAAATCGGGGAAAATTTTCATATTCGAACATAAAATTGCGTGTATTATTTTTGCATTTTAAAATTTTCTCTTAGATTGTACGCCATTTTGAAGATAACTGTCATATGTATCATGTGTAAGAAGGAAATTAAAATAGTAGCATCAAGATTTTGTGCAGAATGATAGGCGTTTTAGCTAAATTTCAGATTAATATTCTACGTTCGGAATCAATGAAAAAAAAATTAAAGGTTATTTTTATCTTTTATGTTAAAATAGCACTTGAAAATTAAAAAAAAAAAAAATTACCTGTAAATAGCATACTTTTTTTATAAATTGGTCGATTTGAGGTAATTTTTATTGAAATTTAGCTAAAACTCCTATCACTTTGCACAAAATCCTAATGCTACTATTTTAATTACCTTCTCACACATGATACATATGTCAGTTATCTTCAAAATGTCCTACAATCTAAGACAAAATTTGAAGATTAAAAAATAATACATGCAATTTTATGTTCCAATATGAAAATATTCCCCGATTCGTCATTCCTTTCCTTATAAAAACAGCCCAAAATAAAAAAACTACAATTATACCACAGAAATATTGCAAAGTGTTGTAGACAGAAGCATAAAAAGAAAGAATCTTCAAATAAAGTAACTAAATTAAACAAAAAATGACAGGTAGGAAAATTAGACAATTAACTTAATGCAAAATAGAAAAGTAAATAAAACATAATTATATTTCACTGGCCTTCAAAAATATCCAATAACAACACAATTTCCTTAGCAAATACAAAATGAACAAAAAGTGAACAATAATTAGTGTATAATAAATAGTTTTTTTATTTGGGGCTGTTTTTATAAGGAAATGAATCATGAATCGGGAAAAATTTTCATACTGAAACATAAAATTGTGTGTATTATTTTTGCATTTTAAAATTTTCTCTTAGATTGTAGGTAATTTAGAAGATAACTGTCATATGTAACATGTGTGAGAGGAAAATTAAAATATTAGCTTTAGGATTTTTAGCAGAGTGATAGGTGTTTTAGCTAAATTTCATTAAAAATTACTTCAAATTGATCAAATTCTAAAAAATATATGCAATTTACAGATAAGTTTTTGTTTCTTTTTTTTGGTTTTTAAGTGCTATTTTAGCATAAAAGACCAAAAAAACCTTTACAAAATTATTTTTTCTCAAAGCTAAACACAAATATAATCAAAGCTAAACACAAACATAATTAACAGTTGTTTTAAAACACCCCTACTCAATCATTGTTTACAACCCAAAGGGAGAATTTACCGTACTTCCTACCGCATTGGAAAAACCGCGTAGAAAATTTGTGTTGAAGTATCGTTCTTTAAAATTCAATTAAAAATCGAAATGTTAAGATAGAGACTTGAAATGAGGTTTATATGAATGAGAAAGCTTTCATCTTCCAGATGATGTAAATATTTTCTTTGTAAGATAAAAACTCGAAGAGTATTGATCGTAGATCCTCAAAAGCGAGTAAATTTCTCGAAAAAGTGGGTTTAAAATTTTGATGAAAATATTAGTCTGTTTTAAATTATTTTTAAGCAAATGAGGTCTTGAAGGAGAAATGTCTGTAGTCTTAGATTGTAAAAAGATCAAAATTCTACGATCAATTTTTGCCTAGATATCGTAATCTGAACTTAAAAAAACATAAAATATCCCACAAAACATAAAATAAAATATTTTCTAGAATAAAATTTAAAATTCGAGCTTCGAGGTGCACTTTCCCATAGTCTGCACTACCCGTGTGCCAAATTTCATGGCTGTAAGTTTCATAGATTCGTCTGGGGGCAGCACACACACACACACACACGCAAACATTCGCTTTTATTAATATAGATATATGTGAACACACACAAAAGTTAACATCCTTCAACTAAACTTATGACTATAATTAGACATATTTGCAATATTTACTTTTCGGTTGCGGTTGCGGTTTCCTATACCATCAAGTAATGTCTCCATCTTTCATGATGAACCGTCACAAACTCGATCCCAGATATCCTTTTAGAAAATATACGGAGACACAAATATGGGTATTTGTCAGACGGATCGTGTAAAAAAAGTCAAAATTTCTATGTTTCAATGAAGTATTTTGTAATCCGTGCCCGATATTGTGATTATTTTACCACTGTTGTAATGAGAAAACAAGTCATGTATTAAATATTTTATGAAGGATTTTAATTTTTGATTTAACAAGTTATATTTACTTATGTTTATTAAATATCTTTATGTCTTTTTTTCATGTTATGTCTTTTATTTTATGTCTTTAAAAAAATCATAACTATTCATCTTTTAATCTATTTTGATAAAATAATTTATGGGCAGAAAGAGGGAAATCTCGAGTTTCACGCAGTTGCCGACCGATAGCGCAAACTCTGTTCCTTCGTCCGCCACTTCAGTGTTTGTACAGATGGCGACTGCGCAACAAAAATCATTTTGTGTTGTAAGCTTTGCAAAGTGTTCAGAGTGATTTTTGTCGACAAAACCCTGGTAGATTGAAGTTCCTACCTCCCATAGCATTAGAAGATGGTATAAAAAATTCCAAGACACGGGTTGTCTGTGTGCGCATAACAGCCCTATGAGAAGTGTGAGCAGACATGCTCGCAAAAGTTTCGGATGAATTTGCCTACCGTATAGACATATGGTGTGCATCCAAAGGTGAGCATATTGAGCACCTTTAATTTGGTTTGTAAAAAGACTTTATGATTAGCCATGTAATATAAAATTAGTAATTTTAAGTTTCTATGTTCAATATTTTTCATAATATACTCATTTCAAATCGGGTGATTCTTTTTGAAACACCCTTTTGTATGTTTCATTACAATATTATTTCCCCCATTTGGACTTCTTTTATTTCTAGGACCATCATTTCTTTACTACAGCGGGTATTTCAGTAGCAAAAGATGACGTTTGATTTCATATCAGTCCAAATATTTAGTGTCGTCAAAATATTTAGTGTAGAGTATTACACGTTAGAGTATATTAGTTCAATTATATTACACATAGTTTTTTTTCCTTTTGAAAATTTTGTTTTGTTTATTAATTGCAACTATCGTAGTTTCTAACATTCTATCTTATATTAAACACATATATCTTAAACACATAGTTTTTTTTCCTTTTGAAAATTTTGTTTTGTTTATTAATTGCAACTATCGTAGTTTCTAACATTCTATCTTATATTCCAATCTTATAATTGCCTTACGGGAAAATTTAAGATAGTTTCTCTCATTTTTCTATAAATCGAAAAATAATGAACATTTAAGTAAGATTTGTGTTAGTTTCTCTTTTATGTATTCATAGCCGAGGAGGTCTCACTATATATCTAATCCGATGATATTGGGGTTTTAGGATTAGAGTGAGGAGGATTGTTAAAAGATATAAATTAGCTGTTCGTATCTTACATCAAATAAAAATATTAATGTTATAATTTTTCCATAATTAAATGTTCCATACTTCTCATTCATTTTCAAACATTGTCATTATGTGTAATATACATACAAGGTACAGAAAATTTCCTAAATGATTAAACTATGCAATGCACCAGACATTTAAGGTAATTAGTGATGACTGCACTTTCAACTAATTTTACGCGTAATTGAAAGCAAAGGGCTGTTACTTGCCTATAGTCAATGGCGTGTCAGAGTGCCATTAACAGAAAAATTCATTAGCAGTTGACGTTCATTGAATTAATCTTCGTCTATAAATATTTAAAACGGCATACATTAACGCAAATTAATTCGTCGGAAAGTAAAACACACGCGTAATTTTATGTGCTCCGAATTTCAATTAATAACTCACAAGCTCGAGTAATATCAACGCAGAAAAATGTATACTTTAATACATTTTCCTTCGGTTTATTATCCGTTGACCGGATTAAATCAGGTCAGAGGAAAATGGAAATCGTACGGGTGGAAATTCGATTAAATAAGCTACCATAATACATGAAACAGGAACGACATTATATTTATTAATATAATATGTGCCGTCATTGATGCTTAAAATGTCACAATTTACTTTCAAAATAATGGGGTTTTAAAAGAAATATTGGTTGATATCAACCTTTTATTTTTGAGCATAACTCTCTTTTACAAAGGTCTTGACCTCTATCGAATATATCACCACATAAAAATGAAAAAAAAAATCTAGGTTTGATTATGCAAACAGACTTTTAGATCCTTTACGGCAGGCATTTTTGACCTCCTGCCTGCACGCAGTCCTACAAAACTATAAACATTTAATAGTAATGTGTGATTTTTGTAGTATTATATGATACTGATGCATTAGTATCACAAAAACAAAGTCCAATATCCCAATAATCCTATGTTTATACACCCCTCTTTTTTATGTTACAATGAAAAATAAATAAAAGAAGCTATGTTAGTTATACACATTAACTATATTATCTACTATATATATAAAACAGTTCCGTAATTGACTGACTGACAGATAACGCACAGACCAAACCGCTGGACCTAAAGGGCTGAAATTTTGCATGGCGATTCTTCTTATAGTGTAGGTGTGCAATAAAAAAGAATTTTTAAAAATTCTTCTTAGATGTTTTAAAATAAAATTTTTAAGCTGTTTTTGTAACTTTTTTCAAGTTTGCATTTAAAATAATAATTTGAGAGTTATAAAATTTATATTACAAGAAAGATCACAAAAATTCCTCTAAAATAAAATATTTTTCGAATCTTTACCACCATTTTCTGATTTTTGGTGAATTTTTAAATATTAATTTTTAGAATTTAATTTATTAAATGCTGATGACGTGGTTTCTTTTCTTTTTGTAATACTTTAAACTAATTTTGCGTCACGTACATAACAATGAAATAAATTGACAATTTTTTTTCTTTCTAATGTGGCAAACGATTGGACATTATCCAAAAAAAAATATTAAAATACCGTAAAAGATATATTCCTGAAACTGTACTATATTAACTGTACTGTATTATTCAATATGTTCTATTAGATTTAATTTGAATATTTTCTTCTACATTATCTTGTCTATAAAAATATCCGTTATGATTTTTTTATAAATTTTTGTTTTTGTTTTTTGTGGCATTAATTGCATGCATTGACATTGACCATTGTTTTTATTATAAATATTTTTTTTGGCTTTAACTGCATACATTGACCATTGTAATTAATTGGAATGTACTGTGTAGCAAAACACGGGTATTCAGCTAGTATGTGTCATATGCGGCCAAAGCAAGTTTTTCCCGCAGTGTGGCTTAGGCAAGACAAAAGGTTAGACATCCATACTTTCTGGTCAAAAGATAGAATAACACTATTTAGTCTTGGGTGAGTATGTCGTAGAATCAGGTGCATTAAAAAAAAAATGTTTTCAGTTTTTCAATGCATATCACAATTCCAAGGACTATCCATTGTGGAATTACGGTTATTTTTATGTAAGGCTATTTGCGTTTAGTTATACTAGTCAGTACGAAAATGAACTACAAAGTGTGACGATAACTTTTCAATTTTAATAACTGTATTTAACATAGAAAACAAAACTAATTATAGTGTTACCCAACATGACATTCCCTGGTATACTAAATTAACCAACGTTGTGATATTAAAACCATATCCATAGGTGATTTTCCTCAATTCCCCTCTAATGGCAGTACTTTTTACTAGAGACATACAATCCTTACGTTTAATTTATTTTGTATCTTTTCTAGTGTTTCAATAGAAAGAAATGAGAAGGCGTAGCAATAGCACTATTGAAAATTCCCTACCGAGCTCCCTCCCATACTACTTTATAGAATATATTTAACGATGAGAGAAGACAAAGAACTCAGCTAGAAATCTCCATCATGTGGGCTCATTCTGCAAAATATTAGACCTCAAAATGCTTTTAAAATGTCCTCTAGTCAGTTATATTGCTTTCAGCCTCATGATCTAAAAAACGGAATTTAGTTATCTCCTTCACATAAATACCCATCAATACAACGTGCATCATAAGAGCAGTAGAATTTCTTAGGCATAAAATTTCTTTTACTAGACCTGAAAACGGAAATTTTGATAATTTCCAATGTTTATTTGGTAATTAGATTAATTCGTGATCAATTAATATAGGCCTTACGTCATTTATCTTTTTAAGAAGCGTCAAGAGGAGCCATGAAATTGGTCCTCTCAATTTAATTTTGTAGTGGCTAAGATGGAACTATTCATGTTTTCTGTAGTGGCTAAGAGGAAGCAAATCAACTTTTATATAGAATTTTAAAGTGTATTTAATTTAATTTCAGTTGATCTGCTCTGCTGAATAGCGTTAACTGTGTAAGCTTTATTTGTTTATGCTTTAATAACGTACTGCAGCCCAAGTTTTGTGACCTTTCAAATTCGACCTCGTTTTTAAGGGTACGAGTCACTTAATTTCAGTTTTGAGAAGTAAATATGCATAGGAATGAATAATTACGAAAAATTGCTATTTATTCTTTTGAAAGCTAATTTAAATCAATTTAAGACTCTTAAATAGAGTCTTCAAGTGATTTAGATTTGCTTTCAGGTATCCGACTTCAAGGAGTTATGAATATTTTGGAAAGGGGTCAAGACAAATTAAAGGTTGTTTTTTTCTTATTTAATGTATCCGACTACCTTTAAAAGGTCGATTTTGACTAAAATTTTGACAAATTGTTTTTATTCCTTTTTTAAAGATTGTAAATATGTTTCAAAATCTGCTCTGCTTTTATTTTTCTACACAATCATTACAGATTTTCATCATTCGGATTTTCATCATTACAGATTTTCGATCATTACAGATCATTTCCTTTTTTTTTTTGTATGATTATTTTCTTTTTTCTGTACGCCCATTCCGTACGATCATTACTCTACGAAATGAAATGAGAGTGATTTAAATATCAGCAGCAGCTATCAATTTGAATACAAGTTGAAAATTGTGTTTTCTGAAGAATTTATTTTCATGAAAAATGCAAACGACTATTGTTATAGATCAAAATCTAACCAAGATATGTCTATGAAATTTTTCACGTAGGTTTTTCATAATACTAAGAATATAATGAACTACAGACTTGGTTCTAGGTATTTTATTTGTTAATTTATAGTTGCATTTATAAAAAATCTCATGAGAAATTACTAATATTAATTTATGAAGAACGGATATATTATTAAACCTTTCAGTGGAAACAACATCCACCATTTTCATGGTTCAGACATTTTACCCGATTTTTCTTTATCTAAAAAATCCTGAAAATTTTTCCAATTAAAAGTTGCAAAATGCTTATACTTCTTTAAACTGATAACAGATGGCAGAACTAGCCATTTTCTGCTCATTTAAGTTTAAAACATTGTGCGCAAGTGAAAAGAAGCTTAAATTTAGGCATTCGCACTGTGCAAACGGCGCCCCTGAAAAAAAACATTCTGAGCTGCCATGCAGTGGGCTTGGTTTAAAATCCCGAATAAGTCTTGGTCGTTTCCGTGTCATCCTTCTCATAGGCAGCAATGCTGGCTCACCTATATGGTACTCCCATAATAAAGTAGCTAGAATTCGCCGGTGAATAACAAAAGACGAATGTCTCACGGCAAAGTGCTTCCGCTTTAGAAAAAAAAACCTGAATTTAACAAACTAACTTTAACAGTTACTAAAGTCAGTTTCTCAATTTTTAATTCTCTTAATTACATTATTTCCACTGTTTTGAAAATAATTGTAATTAATCTTTACTTTTGTAATATTTTGTGAAGTTGTTTCTAATTAATTATCAAAATATGAAGTAACTCATTATAATCATTCGTAGGAATTCCCCATTGTCATTGATTTATTACGTTTCACTATAAATCCTATAAATAAAAGTATGAGATATCGAAAAAATTGGATAACTTTTTTTCTTTGATAAATTTTATGAGTTAATCACCAAAATGAGTAGTTATATTCCACCTAAGAAACGGAGAGTATTTTTAAGCCCTAAGGGCTAAAATAAATGAAAAGAAACTGCTGAAAAAATTTCCCCGATGTGATGAAGGAAAAAAAAAACCCCAACTTGAATCGAAAATTTTCCCAATGACGGATGACACAAATCATTTTATAAACTATTGGAAGTATCTAATAATTTGTATAATCCTCAACTCAGGTGTTCAGCTCCCAACGATTTCAGATTTAGTATAGAAAGAGTTCGGGGATGGGGAAAAATACTACACGTTAGCGAAATTAATCAGTTCTAAATTTAATTAAATTCAGTATAATGCAAACTATTTAAAATATTTAAATAACTACGATGTCAATTAGCCTACATGTCATATTAGTGGAAATATATCTCCCCTCCCTGAAGTTGATTTATCGGACATGTCTGGGAGAAATAGATGAGCTTATTCATTCAAGCTGCTATATGCGTTACAGATATTTTTAGACAATGATTGGAATGTGGTTGGCTGTGTTATAATTTTTATTTGTTGTTACATTATTCATACTTTCTCTTAATAAGATGATAGTCTTATTAGAGAAGATTACGACATGGCTGGCATAGATATTGATTGTTCAGCACATTTCACAGGAGAAAAAAGTTTTAAGAAAAAAATGTAGGCAATATATTCATATGAACACAACGTTGTGCAGCACATAAATCGTAATTGTTATTCCCGGAATGCAGAATTTTGCGTGGGAGATAATTGCTTGCACGTTCAGATAATTTTTTTTATCCGCCTCTAACTAAAAGTAAGAAAATATAGACCCAATAGTTGATTTTTTTATATAATCTTACGCAGATAAGATATTTTTAGTCATTAATTTGCATTCGACGATCTTAGAGTGTAAGAGCCCAAAATATAATAAAGAGAACGTTCAAAAGTACTATAATGAAATACTTTTGTTATGAAAAGAAATACTTATAGAAAAAGTTTTAGTTTTGTATAAATGTAACTAAAGCTTTCTAAGCTAAAATATGACATCTGTTTCCTTGATGAATTAAAATTTTTGTCATGATCACTACATATGCATATATAGAAACAGCCGGAAATATAAAAATGTTACATTTTTAATTCAAATGCAATCTCTATTCACTGTTTTTAAACGATATGCTACAAAATAATTAAATTCTAAACACGTTGCGATAAACCCTCATACCAAACGTCAGACATGGACAAAGAGCAGCTAATTCTGTAGCTTGATACTTTGCTTTGTAATTTCAGGCATTTGTGACATTTGACCTACTGGAATTCTCCACATTCCGTGAAGGCTGTCTCTAGTATTGATCTTTATTTCTCATAACGGTTGGAAAGTGTTCATGTCCCATGAAATAAATCCTTTTTTACAGTAATATAAATTAAAACAAAAAAAAATGTACTCCTCTATAATCACCGGACATTTTCAGAATGTAATTTTTTTATAAATATTAACAATTATTCATTTCTATAGCCCAATGCTTAATTTAGTGTACCCTTTATCTTACCTATTACGTCTTCCTGTATCTGAGTTAATCTGATGGTATAAAAATAAACTATTTCCTCTTAATTCTCACTAATAGCGTCTCAATACTGCAACGTTCACATAATTTTATCTAAAAGAATAGTTATCAAATATTGAAAGGCAATATATTATTAATAACTGGCACGTTGTATTACATATAGAAACTAATGCATGTATGTATGAACACATATTCTATCAAAAGAGTAACAAAGTATCCGAAACTCATTTTAAACAACGGATGACTGCTTTTATCAGTTACCGAAGGACCCGACTTTGGAATGCTGTTAATAGGCTGGGTTTTCCTAAGGAAAATGCATAGACATTATTCGCTGCTTACTTTGCACACTCTCCTAAACAAACTAATAATACGAACGACATTAGCCTATTGTAGTCATTCACTTCGGAATCAAGCCATTAACAGAGTACCTTAAAAGAGTCTCTGAACTGGAAAGCTGGCAAGCATTCCGTTGCCGGATCCTCGTTAGTAATATAATGAATTTTCCTCATTCAAAATGGGGACCTGAAGGGATTCTGAGAATGGGCAACGAATTCTGAAATAGGAATTAAAGGTGCCAAAACTATCCATAATAGAAAAGGCAGATATCAAGAAGTTATAAATTTATTGAACTACTGTTTTCCTTTCTTTCCACAGCTGCATTATTACTGAGAAAAAACTTCCCCTTGAGGAGAATTTCAAAATTGTGTTTCAAAGATCTCTCCCGAGATTTGTATATTATTCAGAGTTTGTGCTCTCTATAGTCTTTATATTATCATTCGAGGATATAATAGTATTAGTATATTATGTATTTTATCATGAAATAAATAACTTAGAATATAATAGTTTAAAATAAATATTTTAGAATATAATAAAAAAGATTAGAAATCTAATTATGTATTATATTTCTAAATTTTTTTATTCATCTATAAAATACTAATACCCTGTAATGAAAATAATTTGTCTGTTATTTAGGATAACAAAAAATCTGAAAAATAGCACAATATTTGTGAATGCATATTTATATTGAACTGAAAGAAGCAGAAAATAACTTTCATTTAAATTCAAATAGGAGTTCCTGTGGGATAGTCATTTTTCATAATATTCATTAAAAAGTTAAGAAGATATATAGCAAAGCTCATTATCACGAACTGTCAGTAGTAAACATCTTTTGTCAACAAAAACATTATGCATTATTTTCCATAAAAGATCGTTGAGTAATAAGGTGCTATGTTGTCCTAAACAGAAGAAAAGTAAAAGAAAATATTTGAGAATTGTGGTATCTGTCAAATCATTCAAAAAAACTCCTCGAGAGAATTCATTCCGAGCCCACAGAAGTTGCTTTAATAAACAATGAGTTCATACAAACACTGTAAAAAAAATCAGACAAATGAAAGATATTTAATTATATTATATAAGAGTTCTTAATTTCGTTGTAACATACTTTCTTCAGTTCATCACGCTGAAAAACATTACTTAATACTTCACTTCATTTTTTTAATAATAAAAAACGATAAATAACAATGTTGTCGGTTGTTTACGTATTTTCTATCAGACGAGATGTCTTGTGTCAGAACTAAAAGAGAAGATTTTCTCGATTACTCTGATGTCTTTACGTATGTCCCTAGCGTGATTTAGAAAATTATGATAGCTGCAGGCTCCTGATACAATTGCATAAATAATGTATTTTTTAAATATTCATTGTAGAAAACAAGAAGACGTGAATTTAGGAGAAAGTGTAATAATGCCATGACTTATCCGACATCGAAATTCAGGCAAATGCTCATTTTTTATTATGGTTTATGATTTTTTTTCAGGATTCACTATTTTGCAATATAAAAATAACGTATACCGAGGAGAGAGTGTTAAAGAATGCCCAAGTCACGCCAAAGGTATGTGGAAACTAAAACTTTTTGAATCTTATTGCCCACTCTGTTTTTAGGCTATGAAGAATTTAGGGTAATTACAATATTCCACAGCAATGATGATATATTTTTTTGCTATAATTTATTTGAATCATTTATTTTGTGTGATGGATAAAGGCTAATTAAAATTTTTCAACAGAATGGTGATATACCGTGTGATCCAAAAGTCAGGACG
The DNA here is from genome assembly GCA_907164885.2 of Dolomedes plantarius. Taxonomy (NCBI): domain Eukaryota; kingdom Metazoa; phylum Arthropoda; class Arachnida; order Araneae; family Dolomedidae; genus Dolomedes; species Dolomedes plantarius. The sequence continues at coordinate 154,304,451 of OU015497.1, read as the reverse complement.
AACTTTAAAAATGAATAATTCGAAAACGAATAATGAAAAAAAGATGCGGTTTGCACCAAACGGATGGAAAAGAAGCCGGGTTTTGTGTAGCAACGAAAAAAACATAGTTCTGTTGGCGACCAACAGATGGCGCTGTCGGATTTCTGATATAGGATTATGCAAAGCAACAAACGATATAAAAAGGAGCAACTGCAGCAGGTAATGGTAGTCGAAGCTTATATGCATCGAAATGCTGTCCATAGTTGAGAAAGCCCTCTTAGTTAAACTGTATTATAAGAATTCGGAAAGTGCCATTGCGATATTGCGAGCATATGGCTACATGACGGGTATGCGAGATAGCAAAGGACCAATAACGTCTTCTGCATTGAACAAAATGATGAAGAAATTTGAAGCTACAGGTTCTTTGGCGTCACGTCCAAGAGGTGGACGCCCCTCACGACAGTGGAGCCGACGGTGCAATCCATGTCGGCGGTTTCTGCACATGAGGAGTGCAGTGCTCGAGAAGTTTCGAGGCAGACAGGAGTGTTGTACGTAAGTGTCTGGAGAGCACTGCGAATAACCCTGAAACGGTATCCTTACAAGTTGCAACATAACCAAGAACTGAAACCTCTTGACTTCGACTCTCGCCAAGATTTTGCGAATTTGGTATTCAATAAGATAGAAGAGCAGCACGACTGGCTTCACACAGTGGTTTGGACAGATGAAGCGCATTTCACACTCTCTGGTGCTGTTAACACCCACAATTATCGAGTGTGGACCACAGAAAATCCACATGCATTTGTTGAGGTACCCTTGCAACAGCCTAAAGTGACAGTCTGGTGTGGCTTCACTGCTGATTTCATAATTGGTCCATTTTGTTTCGAGGAAGTCACAAAGGCAGGTTTCAAAACAGTTTCTGTCACTGGTCAGCGATATGCAGCACTGTTACAGAACAACATTAATCCTGAACTGCAAGCGCGACAGGCACTCCAAACAGTCACCTTTATGCAAGATGGAGCACCACCTAATATTGCTCTGCCTGTGCAACGCCTGCTACGCTCAACATTTGGGGAGGATCGCATTATCAGTCGATGCTTTAATCACGCATGGCCTGCAAGATTTCCCGATCTGACACCCTGTTACTTTTGGCTGTGGGGATTCTTGAAGTCAAAAGTGTACCGCGACCAACCGGCATCACTAGCAGCACTGAAAGATTCCATCCGCCAAAATGTGTCTGCCATAACGCAAGAAATTCTACTCAATGCTGTGAACGGTGTGGTGACTCGTCTCCCAGCGGTACTTCTGAATGATGGACAACACATTGAACATTTACTCTAATTAACTGTAATTAAGCTGACTTGTAACTTGTAAACATTTTTTCATTTCTAAATCATCTTTTGGTGAAATAAAAAACTATAGCGCCATCTGTTGGTCGCCAGCAGAACTATTTTTTTTCGTTGCCACACAAAACCCGGCTTCTTTTCCATCAATTTGGTGCAAACAGCATCTTTTTATCTTTATTCGTTTTCGAATTATTCATTTTTAAAGTTCGTCCTGACTTTTGGATCACCCGGTATATTGCCATAATTAAGTTATATAATTTAAACGCTATGTGTTTTAATAATCCCTGGTTCGAAACTAATTATTCTTCATTATATTGAGAGGCAGTTTTACTATGCTAAAAAAATGTTTGCTGTGATTTTTCGGATATTTCGATGTTTCAAAATAATTAGAATATACCATTCTTGAGTACTATTCACCTGAAAAAGAAATTTTTTTTGTCGAACATGAAACTTTCCTACATCAGCTGACAGATGGAAGAAATGACATTTTGATTGAACTTATATGATTAATTCATCACTATGAAGGACAATAAAATCATAATTATGAAATATAGTTTTATCTGGCATCAGCTCCATTTCGCTATAGTTCATGTTTGCTAAATCTTGAGGCAGTTGTGTCATTCATGTTTATTATCTTCCTATCTAGTACTTTTTAATGAATTGTTTTTCTTTAAACTCTGATTAATAGGGAGACAGATCTTTTTAACCAGACTTTCACAACAAAATTTCGGAAAAGCTCAAAAAATGTCAAATTGTAACTTACATGAACTACGATCTCAAAAATACCTTTAATTTGCCATACTGGGGTATGAACTATTCTGATTCCGATTATATTAAGGAATCCTATTCATGCCACAATTTATAAATTCTATTAACTCTTGTCGTGTTCTTGGAACTTTAAAGACAGACAGAAATAAATTGTAATATTCGGTAGACCCAGGGTATTTAAGGCATGTCAGTCTTAAATTGCTGTCGAGTTCGAGTGGGATGAATTCCCTTTGTAAGTCGAGTAAGAGCTAGGCTTACTTTATAAAAATATCAGAGATAAAGATTAAAGGGTTGTTAGAATTTCTAAAATACTAACGAACGTTTTTAATTATATAAAAGCTACGAAGATGTAGAACTATGAAGAGCTGAAGATAATTCAAATAGTGTACACATTTCTCAAGGTCGCAGGAAATATGCCATTAAAAAGAAGAAAGAAACTTGTAAGAAATGCTACAAACTAATAATAATGATCTTTGTTTAGTAAAAGAATCTGAGGTTGTCACACGAACTTACTAATGAATGCATTTATTTATAAATATGAGTAGCATATATAATTTAGTTGACGTTTATCAGAAAAGATGATTTTGCCTCCAGAATCATATTTCATGTAGTATTTTCATTCATAGAGGAAACAATAAAATTCTTACATTAATTTAAATTGCCTACATATACAATAATATAACTGACCATACATTTTATGTACAATTTAGGTAAATAATGAAGTTTTTCAGGGAAATGACGATACAGAATTACTGCTCTCCCTGCGATATGCAGGTAAATTTGTCAGATTTAGACATGCAGCATTATTGCTTTAAATATATTTTATGTCGATGAACATGGTAAGTCAGAATTTCCCAGATGGTGATTACGTTGTACTTTTTAACAGGCACGATAAGTTTATATTATAGTCACTCAAATGATTTAAAATAAAAAAAAATATTAAATTCAAAACAAGTGAAATAAACATATAATCGTACCGAATTTACAAGTGTTTGATTATGTTGAGGGGAATAACCATCAAAATATAAGGTTTCCTCCCATGTGAATGGTCTAATGGTTAGGATTGATAGACTCAGACTTCGAAGTCCAGCCGTGTAATCCACTCCCGCAGACGATAATTTCATCACCGCTTAATCTTTAGGTCAAATATTATTGGCCCAAATATTATTGGTCAAATATTATATGCGGCCCTCTGGTACAGCGCGCTGGTTTTCGGTGCTGAGGGTGCTAGGATCGAATCTCGGTGTCACGCCATTAAAAATGCGTCCGTTTGTGCCGACCCTACTTAGGGGTTAACGCTGTCTGCCTATATGGTGCTCCCATCATAAAATGGACAGTAAATTGCGAAGTACTATAGGCGATTGTTTGAAGACAAGTGCCTCTGCTAAAAAAATATTATTGGACCATTAAAAAGTTTAATAAATGTTCATAAAAGAAAAAAGCAACCATTATTGGCCACTGCACAAAGTATTTTGTCTCAAAAAGCCAGCATCTTTTAATTTAGTCCCGGAAAATGTGAGGAAGGAGATTCCCAATATGGAATATCCTGAGATAGCCAGACTGGTTTTTCTTAGCTCCCTTGTGTCAAAACCCATATACGTATAAGGGTTTGAATCTTGGTTCTATCCGAGGGTCGTTCCAAAATCTAACAGAAAAATATCATTCATTCATGAAAATCAAATATTTTGATTGTTTAAAATAACTGTTGACTTTTTTTTAGATTGGCATATAACAGTTGTTGATAATGCGGGGGCTATTGTAGATTAAACATTCACCCTGAATATGGATAACCGGACTTACAACGTCTCGCAGACACCACACCAATGGTTGACATATAACTAAATCTCATTATTTATACCATCAAGATTATGTAATGAAATATTCTTGAACAGATATCTTCAATAAAAAGCTTACTAATATTTTATCCGTTTTCAATCCTTTAATGTACAGATGGTGGACAAAACAATACGAACACCTGTGAAATAATGGAAAATCTTTATTAATAGGGGGTTGGACTACCCTTTGACTGAAATACAGATTTAATGCTACGTGGGATTGATGCATAAAGGTCATGAACAATATTTAAAGGAATATTAAGCCATTCCTCCTGCAGAGCGGTCTCTAATTCTGAAAGTCCGGATGGAGGTGGAAATTGGGAACGAAGTTTGGACTCCAAATATTGCCATAAATGTTCAATAATATTCAAGTCCGGAGACTGAGGGGGCCAGGCGAGATGTTCAACTGCATCGTCATGCTCTTCGAACTATTCTTGAACACACCTAGCAGTGTGGATAGGGGCGTTGTCGTCTTGAAAAAGCGGTCGCTCTCCAGGGAATACAGTCTGGACATGATCCCCTAGAACGCTTAGATAGTGATCGGATTTGATCCTCCCATGCAGAATAACAAGTGGCCCAAGACCGCGCCAAGATATCGCACCCCATACCATAATGGAGCCACCCCCATGCTTCACAGTCGGCAAGAGGCATTCAGGATGAAACGCTTCTTTGGGCGTTCTCCAGACATAAACGCTTCCGATCGTCTGAAATAGGGTGAATGACGATTCATCTGACTATATTACCTGTTGCCACTGCTGTGGGGACCAGCCTTTGTGATCTCTGCACCATTGGCGTCTCTTGAAAGCATTAATTGCTGAGACCAAGGGTTTACGAATTGCCACTCTGCCATAAATGTTCGCAGCATTAAGTTCCCTTTTGACAGTTTTTGTTGAAACGGGGTCCTGGAGATGACTTTTCATTTCGGATGTTATCTCGGATACCTATTGCTTTTGCTTTCGGGCTACTATGCGCTTCAAGACCCGTCTATCCCTATCAGCAAGCTTGGACTTTCGGCCACTGTTGTGCTTTGAAGACGTCGTCTTATGACAGCGTACCCTCTTTCGTGTACGCTGTCATAACGGCTGATACCGTACTCCTTGCAAACCCCCAAAGGTTTGCTGTTTCCGTAACAGATACTCCACTTAAACGCGCTCCAACTATCATTCCTCTTTGGAACTCTGACAGGTCTGACATTTCAACTTATCACAGACAGTTCCATAGAAGCATGCAGCGTAGGTGACTGCTGTTGAGAGACTGATACCTTCCTCTTCACGCTCACTAGGTGGCAGACTTCTGTTGCAGGTGGCGCGGCTGTACTGCAGGTGTGAAATACGTCATACGTTTTCACAGATGTTCGTATTATTTTTACTCCATCTGTAAACATCAATGCGAAATATCAACTAAAAATGGTCCAATAATATTTTCTTCAACAGTATAATTTTCAAATCAAAAGCATTTGCAGAAGTGTATTAAGTCTTTTGTTTGAGTCCACAGAGAGCTCCTAAAATGGTTTTTCTAACATACACCAATCACTGTATATAGTTAGATAATTCCTATTATAAAACAGTAAGATATATAATATAATTTGAGTTGAACGTAATTTCAATCCGTAGAGCCAAAGATAAGACGAATTAAATCGTGATAATAAAATAACTTTTCATGCATAGATCTTAAAAACATCACATCGAAATAGTCTTAATTTCATTTTTCCCAATAAAAAATGGATTGCAGTCCGAAACTTCATTATATTATAGAATTCAAAATTCTCTTTTATAAATAAAAGAAAAAATGCTTGTGACCAAATGGAAAAATATTATAATATTAATGCAAAGATTTTAGGTGAGATGGTTATGGTGAGATGGTAGAATTTTCCAAAAGAAATGTATTAAATTTCAAGTAGAGTTACAGTATTATGTGTTACAGTATTATGTTATCATTATATTTCTATATTGCGTTGAACAAAATTTCATTTTCGGGAATAAAATTTTCAATAATAATTTTTTACATAATATTATTCTTAAATTTTATCAATTATTTTACTGTACAAAGAAAAATCACCTTTATTTTATCTTTAAGGTAACACTTAATGACAGCAGAAAGTCGCTCTACAGTAACGGAATGAACTTATTTTACCTTCCCCACTAATACTTTGAAAAATCTCATACCTCTTATCACCGTTTCTTAAGTCCTCACGAACGAAAAATCGTTGACAGACGCTTAACAAATTACTTACTCTTCCTGCAATGTCTACAATCCATAGAAAATCTACCTTTGTTTACTTCGCTCATTATTGACATAATAGCCCAAATACAATTTAATTGTAGTATGCTTGATTTCCCACAGGAGAAGTTTAAAAGAAAACTATTTCCAGCGGACCACCCACACGCACCAATGAAATATAATTCTTGCTTATCAGGATCGAAAAAATGGTCGCATGTAAAAAACAATGCATTTGGTAACAACATTGAAAATAAGATTTTCTTACTGATATAGATGTGGTTTCTAAACAGATTTCCATGTAAATTTTTGTTACAAGAAAAATAATTTTGTAAGTTTATCAATTTTGCTACAATCACTATTAATACATGAAAATTCGGTAGTTATTAATGATATTAAAGCATTTTACTTGGAAACAAAACTTAGACGCTTCTAAGGTTTTAAGGAAATAATTAAAAGAAATTTGGAGTAAACGAATTAAAGCATTAAAAAGTACTTAATTTGCCATAAAATAACTGTTTTTACAACTGTGACAGATACTGTTAACTGTTATTTTCACTGAATGTTAGCGCCACCTAGTTCAGGCTAGGAGTTGAATAAAGTGTGTCGCTGCGCAGGTTTTGTAAAGTAATCGAAGTGTTATGTATGTCATCTATGTATATTTTCCTCTGAATTGTGATCATACCCTTAATTAAAAGTAGAAGAGCTGAAGTAGTGGTCTTTAATTACTCTTAAAACCATGAAAAGTTGTACACATGATCTAGATGTAGAAAAATACTAATCTCGTTTGCTATAATGCTGTTATGTTAATACTGAATACTTTCCCTCATTTTAAATCAACATGTTTGGATTTACGTTATTTCTGTCATTTCATCAAGCATATGCATAACCAATGGTACAAGATAACTAAACAAATAATGACTTAATTTTGGAAACTAAAATATGGCATAAAAACAAATGGAGATGTGTTTAATGTATTTCTTTTATTGGTGATTATGTGTTAACTGATATTAATGATTTCTCCTCAAACAAGAAGAGAATTACTGGACTTGCTTTTACACAAGCTTTGAGTATTATGACAGAATTCAACAACAAATTTACCTTACTTTACAACGATCTATTACTGTTTTCAAGTTAGCTTATCTGTTGTAGAATGGAGAGAATCTTGATTTCCCATGGGAGAAGTTTTAAAGAAACCCATTTTGAACAAGCCGTAGTTCTTGATTTTTTCTCTTCTTTGGTAGCCAAACTATTTATTTTTATGACCAATGTATTAAAAAAGCGAGACATCTGAAAGTAAATAGAAAATACTTATAAAAAAGATCTGAATTACAAGTCTGAATTAGTATCATAAAGTATTTCTCAGTCGAAAAAGATCCCTTTATATATTGTGGCCTTCCTTTAGTAGAATTTATACATTAGAAAACATGCATAGGGTGATATTTAAAAAAATACTCAAAATAATTGTAAATAAGTATAAAATTTAACTACAAAATTAATTCTGGGCAAAACAAGTGTTAATAATCAGAACTGGGTAAGGATTCTTTAACATAAATCCAGCATTTTTTAAAGTATTAAAATTATATCACATTGCACCCAAACACATCTTTCTAAATGTCAGTTTGTCTAATATATCGTAATGTTTTAATTAGTAACAAGAAACATTGGATTATAATGTTCACATATTTGCAGTTTAAAAAGGTTTTTATATCATAGTTTCAATAATTGTGTCAAATATACAATTTTCTGATACGGTCATACATGATGTGTTAGTACATTTGTTAAAGAAGAGCGAATAAAGTAAATGCAATCAATTTTAGAATTAGTTTGAACTTTTTAAGGGAAAAATTCTGTACTGACGTTTTAAATAAAAATTACTGTAAAAAAATTGTCGTTAACAAATCGTAATTTTTTGTAAGTAGATACATTTCACTGAGCATTCAGTTAAAGATATCTTATTTAATTCAACAGCATATCGCCTTCAGAAGCCTTTTTTACAGGATATATTTTACATGGAATGTTTAAAAGAAAATTTCAGTACTTAGATTGTACATACATATTTTTAGTTTGGTACTTGTTCATAGAATACTATCGTTATTAACAATCTTCAGTTTCAACGACAGGAGTCAGATAAAAACTAAACTTTCTACTTAGTACAGACAATATAAATATAGTATTAAGGATAGAGAATTGGAATCTGGTATCCTAACCTCTACCAATTTAACCATCCTGCTGATATTAGGAACTCTCGTTTTCTAATAACTTTCCGAGTTTGTTAACAGCAGTCAACGTTTATCACATTCACAGTTAAGTTGGTAATTACAGTCCTTATTATAAAGGAGCATATTCCGAATTTTTTCTAAAATTTCATCTATAGTAGCGTGAAGCGTGAGTAAAGTTCTATTCATCCAAGAAAATTAAATTAATGGTCATCATTCTTCTAAATTTCCTGAGATAAAATGATAAAATTTTCTATGTCTCATCTCTGTTTCTTTGGTTTATTTAATTTAATAGTTGGCAGCCCACTTTGTATAAACTATAATTTATTTATAATGTCTGCAATCGCTCGTTACTATTGCCACACAGGTGTTTTACTCATTTATTTTTATGGCTTTTTGTGCGATTGGGCCTGAGTTACAATATCTTGTTAACTGCGCACCCTTTATGCTTTTGTAAAACAGGTTCCATTTTCCCAGTAAAACTGGATAACAAAATTTTCACAACATAAATGAATGGGGAATATTTCTTTAATGAAATTATTTTTCTCATGACTCAAAATTACAGTAACTTTGGTTGTTGTTGTTAATTATTGTGTTCCCCGGCCGGAAGCTCTAGACCAGGGCCACATAGACTTGAGGGCTGAGGGATTCGTCTCCGATTTACAATAGCACCACAGTGGTAAAAGTCGGACTTAGCCAGGTTCCATCTCAATTTTAATCAAGCATTCCCAGGGGCGACATCCGGGAAGGTCGCACTCTCTGCCACCCTCTCTGACTTCATAGAGGGACTTGCCGGTCTACGGATTTAACGGTCCCATATCCGGCCTAAACAAGGTGGTATTTAATGGCACTGGTCGGGATTCCATCCGAGCACCCTCAGCACCGAAATCCAACGCGTTAACTCTAGGATACCTCGAGGCCCCAGTGCCTTATACCTACTTAAAGTTTTATGAATCGCTCTTTATGTCATTGGAAAAGTAATGAGTGCATGTATATGTTTCTGATAATTAATTTACGTTCTATACGTAAGTAGGAAGGGTATGATTAGGGAGTCGAAAACCCTGTTACCTTGCACTCTTTCTAAATGCTTCAAGTTCGTAAATGACAGCAACGATATCGTGGCAAACACGACAACGATTACACAGCTGCCTAATGTAGAAAATTATAAAAAGTTCCGATCAGATTATTTTAACAATGATTCCATAATTTTACAATGCCTAGTACATTACAAACGACGGTAATACTATAGTCTTCATCTCGAGCATTTTTCTGTTTTTGTCTCTTTTAAAATTTATTTCACTTGAAATTAGAAATAACCTAAATATTTTTAAACATGCATTTTCTGCATCACAGAGCAGATCTATTTTAAGAATATATGTTAGATGCAGTTTTAGTTATTTATATGTTCTTTCAAGTACTGAAAAGCTCAAAATACCGATTAAAAAGCTATATTTTATCCGTGTAATCCCACACATATCTGTACACTTGTAAATATATTCCCAAGTGTGTACTGACTACGTGTTAGTGGAAAAGGTAGAATTGCCTTAGACAACTGGGACGGTTGCAAAGGAGAACTAGTTATAGCTCTAAACGATGACGATAAGATACCATAGAATATTTTTTCTCTGTTTTCATTTTACGTACCTTATGATTTATGTCACAGAGCCATGGCAAGGAATTGAATCAGGAAAGTTGAAAAGTTAGAGGGAAAATTAAAATAATTGCAGTAGACAAGAAATGAAGATAACGAAGAAATAAGAATGCTAGGAGTAGAAAAGAAAGATGGGAGGAAAGCTAATAATGAACCGAAACTACGGTATAGAAAAGGCCAGATGTTGAAAATAAGTGCAGAGATAAAAATGAGATAAGAGACGGAAAAAGACGGTGAAATAAAAGAGTAGAGTTCTGCAATACAAGGGAAAAGCACAGAGATGACAGAAGCGAATTTATGAGGGCTAATAAAAGGGTATGTCACGTGTAGAAGAAATGTTAGCTAACCGTGAGAAAAAGCAGGCAAGCAGTTGTAGTATGGAATGGAACGCCCACGCTGAGAATGGTTGGTAAGGAATATATAGGGAACATCCCCAGCCACTAAAGAAGAAGAAATCAGAAGACATGAGGATAATATGGCCAATGAAATTGGAAGAGGCGTGTCTAGGAATTAATAATGAGATATGGTACAGAGGAAAAAAAAAGTTAAGGGAAGAGAGTCTAAGATTTGATGTCACTCAAAAAGTTCGCAATTATCCCTGTAAGAAGAGAGTCGCCATGAGTAGTTGGCCGAGGCCGAGTTCTAGTCTCTAACTATGAGTTTGTGGACGATCGATGAGCCCCATATCCAGTTCCCAAATTCCATGATGTTTGAAGAATGATGAACTCTGCATCCAGTTCCCGTCTTCCATGATGTTTGAAGAATGATGACCACCGACCACCAGTTCCCAAGCCCATGCGTCCAGAACATCTGATGACAGATGACCCCAGCCGATTGAAGCCAGTGTTCTAGAAAGTGTGATACACCATAGCCCCCCCCCGTGACGCCGCCGATAACCTTAAGAACTATTTAATGAACTTTGAACATTAACCCTTTAAGTGACAAACCCGAGTCCAGCTCGTTCACCTGTTTCCCGCCATCCGTGTGACAAACGAGCTGAGCTCGCTGTCACACGGCTGCACCTGTTTCCCCTGGTAAAAGGAACAAACGAGGTGGGTTCGTCGAAATGGTTTTCGCTTCATTGGGACACCCCGAGCTGAACTCGTCTTTCTCTACAGGGGTGCGGTTTATTGTGAAAGAAAGAATAGGGACTGAGGTAAGAATAGTAGCAATAAATTCCTTGAATTTCTTTTCTTATTAATATGTTTACTTCAGTCCTTAGTAATATTTTCCGAGAATTTTCTTGCAATTCTACACACGGTTATAAGTGAACTACGGCAAGTCATATGTTATATTTGTTGCTATTCCTTCGATAGAAGTGGCGTCCAAACGTATATTTTAAGTGATTACTTAAACGCATATTTTAAAGTTAAAAATAAGTTAAATTTTAAATACTTTTGTATTCCGTGGATAGAAATGGCGTCAAAACGCGTATTCACAGGTAATTGTTCTTCAAGCAGTTCGGATGAAGATGTTATAATCTGCTCGGAATATGAATCTGGATCCGAGGAAATGTCCAAGGGAGGTGTGCAACCATTGCCAACAGTCACAGACGTGCCAGTAAGCCTGAAAAGCCACGCCAATGATGCGTAGGCAGCTCTCGAGGTGCCATTGATGATCGTCAAAGGAGGTAGCGCCTTTATTTCTCTATTGTCCTTATAAAATCATTGCTTCACTTAAGTGTCACAATGAATGGAATTTAATAACATAGTGTGTGACAATGAGTTAAGTTGGATAGGGTAAAATACAATATAACGTAGATGAGGTGTTATAGTAGAGCAAATTCATGATTGGACTATGATTTAATAAAAATTATTGAGTAAGGGTATATTGATGATCTGAATAACTTGAATGAGATTTATAGTGTGTAATTTATGTGATATGTCTGTTCAATAAATTAAAATTTCATTTTAACCAGAGTTGTTTTCAATCGAATCACAACGAATTCTAATTTAATTGTTGCAATGTACTAACACTATTCGATAAGGGGTTGATCGTGATTATTCGGAATATACACTGGTTATCAAAAATTAAGGAAAAGTCACAAAAATAGCGATTACTCAAAAAGTTACGCGTAGAATTTAATGAAACTTAAACACATGATACAACACATAGGTAGGTATAAAATAGCATAAAAATCGCCAGATAATTATGGTGTTAGAGATACAAGCATATGTATACAATGAACAAATCGGATGTGTCAGTTTGGTATAGGAAAAGTACCTTTAATATGGCGTATGATCCCTCCGAGAAGCAATACACCACATACAGCGATGTGTGATGCTGTCAATTATGCGGTCTATGAGTTCGGTAGGAAGTGAGAGCCATTGATCTTGCAAAGCAGTTGAAAGCATGGCTAGGGTCCTAGGAGGAGGATTGAGAGCAGCTATCCGTCGTCCTAAAGCGTCCCAAACATGCTCGATATGATTCAGGTTCTATAATCGAGCTGGCCACTCCATGCGCTGAATTGTTTCCTGCTCAATATAAGCATCCACGATGCGAGCCCTGTGCGGTCTCGCTTTATCGTCCTGTAGCACAAAAGCATCACCTATTGCCCCGACATGAGGGCGCACATAAGCATCAAGGCTGTCATCTCTATTGATGTGAGCATTCACATTTGCACGGGGAAAGACATGGAGGTCTGTGTGTCCACCCAAACAGATACCACCCCAAACACAGACACTGCCTGATCCGCATGCATCTCTTTCACGAATGTGTGTTGGATGAAAACGAGTTCTAGGATCTCTCCAAATCAAAATATGCCTACTATCGCTTTGGAGGCTAAACCTGGACTCATCCGTAAAAAGAACAGCCCTCCATTGATCACGCGTCCAGTAGTCATGTTTACTGCCCACTGCAAACGTTCCCGCCTATGGCATGACGTGATCGGGATGCAAATGGCTGGTTTCCTCGCAAGAAGACCACCTTCGTGAAGCCTTCTACGCACTGTTGACGTTAATACCAACCTTCCGAAGCTTTCAGCTAGGGAGGACTGTGTTCAGACGGAGTTGCGGTTCTATTTCTTCGTGCGCATAATGACAAATATCGGTCATCGGCACTGGTCGTAGTGTATGGCCGTCCTTCGCTGAACCTTCTGGATGCCGAATCTGTTGTTAGAAATTGTTTCCAAAGTCTATGAACCACAGATGAACTCACATTTAGCCATCTGGCCACTTCTGTCTGACTTTGTCCTGCCTCTAGTCTCCCAATAGTTCGCCATCGCAGTTCTTCTGTCAAAGGATGTCTGGAGGTCATTGTTACAATTTGGCTATGCCAGATGTCTAATCTCAGCCTCGCAGCGACAATTACCGCCTTGCTCTGAGACATGCACTTTTATGCTCCTCACAAATGACGTATTCCAACTGCAGCACCACTATTTTGCATAATTGAATTGCAGCAGATTGGCCTAGTTTTGAACGTGTTATCCCTCTTTTGTGATTTATCCTTAATTTTTGATAACTAGTGTAAATTGATATTATATAACCTAACTTTGATCATTTATATTAATAATTAAATAATTTATTTAAATAAATACTTTCCCCAATAAACCTTCCCTCACAATTTACCTTGGCGGTTTAAGATATTATATCAGTTGTCATCAACTCGTCACTGAAAGTGCATGGCAATATTAATTCATGGTGAATGATTCTCTCGGAATTTTTCTATTTACTGATTTGCAAAAGCATGTTTTCTTAATTATGTTTTCTCCATGTGATAAAAAGGTTAAACAATAAAATAGATCGTAGTTTTAAAGTTAAAAAAATTTCAGTTGTTGTTTCTTTTTTACTTAATATTTAATCAACATCTATCACTACAAAATTTTTTATTGAAAATAATTAAAACATCATTTTTTTCCTAAACATCATGCTATGCAAAAGGTCTAAGCTGTTTATTTCATACGAAGAAATCAAAATTCAAAAATATACTTAAATATTCAAAAGTATTCAAAAATGTGTTTAATTTCTAGTTAAAAAAAAACCCCAAAGCACCCAGTATTGGGAATGAAGATTTCAAATCTTCATGTTTTCAAATCTTGATGTGTCTCAAATCTTCACTTGATGTGTCAAAGGAAGTTCAAACACTTTTCATACCCTGTGATATTTTTTACACCTCCGCTGTCAGCCTATTCGGAAACATTAGCTTTCTGCTTACTTTTTCTTCAGGGCGTTTTTCTAATAGAGCTTTTCCACTAGCTTTCTCCTAACATGTCGGTCAGATTCGTGAGAAGGGCAAAATTATATTTAAGGAACATACACAAGCTCTGCACTGGATGATCCCAAATTTATAACTGAATTACTTATTTGATGTTTATAATTTGTGCTATTTCCATCCATAGTGTATTTAAAATAAATAATTATTTTAACTACTTTTCAAAAGTATTTTTTACATAACAAATAATACAGAAATCTGTTTCTGTATCAGTATGAAGGATAAAACGTTAAGAGTATAAAAACAGTCGATCCTTAGCATAATTCTCTCTCATATAAACTAAAAATATATATTTTTTTTTCAGCTTAGTTTAACAATATTGAAAATTCCAGTAACTATTCATGCGTACTTTCGACCTATTTATGATTTAAAGGAAGCATAAACAAAGCTTAAAGGGTTCTGAGGATAATAAATAGAAAACAGAATGTTCATGACATCACCGGAATATTTCAGTAAGCCTAAACCCTGTCTTGAAAAGGTTACACCCAGGCTTGAAACCTGGTTCTGATAGACGGTCATTATAGGGTATTGTACAACATTTGTACAGTCCAACAGGCTATGAAAAAGTTTTGATAAAATAGAAATCAAATCATACCCTTAGAATCCAAACATTAAAACAGAGATCAAGAATATGCATAAATATTGAAAAATATTCAGAAGTATGTCTAGTTTCAAATTAAGGGAAATAGATAAACATGTTCTTCAAAGACATTAAAAAGGAAATTTACACAATATTTGTGATACATTAAAAGACATTTTTATATACGAAGCAGTAGTGTTTAAAAAATTAGTTTTGTTTGCAAAAAAATAATGTTTGAAACGTAATTTTATGCTTTCTGTTAAAGGGATGATGGACCTTTAACAGCGATTTTTGAAATTTTTGACACAGAGATATGAAACTTTGCTTATATATTCATTAAAGTCTAACAATATTAAACACCTTATAAAATTTTATAGATATTTAAAAAAAAATATTTATAATTAAAAACTTGAAATTAAATTACCCTTCTTTAAAATGCTCCTTGCGACTCAATTTTTAACTTTTCCCCTTAATTTTGCATTTATATTGCTTATAAATACTTTCTGAACAGAGTTATGTATTTTTTTGTACTTTCGTTGAATAGTTAATTTTCAGGAAATATTTTTATGCTTGTACTCTGAATTTTCTTGAAATTTTTGTACTTTTGTACACTTAAGTTAAACTTTGATAACCTTAATGACCTTGAATCCTAAAATGGATACATAACTTTATTTTCATGTATTACAGGAGTCTTTATTATAAATTTCATAAACTTTCGTCAAAAATTATGACGCGAGGAGCATTTTAAATACTTGCAAATCTGGAAATTACTCATTTTGAGAAAAATACATTTAAAACATGTTTTTACACCTACCTTTAATACTAACTTTTGTAAAGCCAACAAGTTTTCATTTTACTTTTCACTACATATTTTAAATGCATTTCATTCCAATATTTACATGTTTTTAAAATATTATTACATCCCCCCAAAAAATTCCAATTTTTGCTCGATTTTTGGTAATTTGTTAGTCTACCATCCCCTTAAAAATATATGTTAAAACTGTGTTCATGCACTTCTGCATAATTTAGTAGAGAGTTAAAATTTATCCATCCAGTCATGATTATGTGATATACTGAAAATTTTGGGGAATTTGCTAAAAAATTGCTATGCAGCATTAATAATGTCAGACAAAAATTCTAGATAAAACTACTGTAGACTTTATTTAGTTTCAAATGCAAAACATAGATTTCTATCTAGAAAGCTCAATTCCTTTTCATCAAATTATCCCGAAACTGAACGAGAGGACTAACAGAAAAGAAAAACAATCGCTTTAAACCATTTTTTTTCACCTTTTAGGACATACTTCTCCTAACTCTTAATTCTTATCAGACATTCTGCCGGGAGAAACTAGCGCACATATACTTAAGGAAGCTTTAATCAATTGTTGAAGTCTGTGATAGCCGAAATCACTTGCAAATTTACCTTCGTTTACATCGATTATTCTTCTCAAGTTAGCCCATCTGCCAAGGAAAGGAGAGTCTCTTGATTTCCCGCGGGAGAAGTTAAAAAAAAATCACAGCAGACCGCAATTGTTGATTCTTTCTTCCTCCTTGATAGCATCGCTGTTTTTTTTTAACTGATGTATTACAGGGGCGAAAAAATCTGCAAAGAGGAAGAAAAAAATGTTAAGTAAAAGGTTACGCTTCTCATCAGAGATAGAGAACTTCTCTCTACGTGTGTTGGATTAGTAAATCCATGAAAGGAGATAACGGCGATCAGTTATAAAACCAATTATGGATTTTCAATTAAATTTTTGTCGCCTGAATCGAGTGTTTTTTGTTTAGCATCGTACTAATTGTCCTTTCCTGTAGACAATATGCTAAAATTTTAAGATTCCAATAAAAGACAAATGTGAAGAAAGTTTTTTTTATACTTAAAATAAATTTATAAATCTGTTTCTATATGCGCTTATCAATCTTTACAGTTAAAATAAAACTCTAATGGTTTCACTGAAAACTGGTTTCTTACTAAGAGGTTACTTCACCACTGGGGAATTCCATGGTATAAATTGAAGTCTTATATAAAGCAAATTACATTGGTAATTATGATATCCAAATCTAACGCTAAAAATAAATATAGTTCATTGTAATCTAGAACCTACTGGAAAACATTTTTTAAGAGAAATCTTAGAAACTAAATGATGTCAGTGAGCCAAACATTTAAATACAGGGTAACCAAGAAGGAGTCCAATCATAGTCTAGTAATAGACGATTAGAAATAATGTTTGAAAGACCATGTTAATCATGACTTTTTATTTCCTAAGATTTTAAAAACGAATAAAAAAGTATTGTATTGAAAGTCCTATTGATTTTATTTTATGAATAAAATTCTGAATGTAATATTCAAGCTTGATAATTATATACATGTCCCCAAAATATATTAACTTTATTTTCTAACTTTTTTCTTTAAATTATATCTCTTAAAAAAGTTTTTAAAATAATTTGTGAGGCTCATAATAAAACAACCCGGTGTGGATACTTGGTGTAATCGATAAATGTACTTGAACAGTATATAGAATATAGAATAAAGTATGGGTTAGCTTCCCGACTAGGCATAGCTCTTTTAAAAGGAAAATAATTATGCGTTAGAAACAAATAACTACAATTGTGTTAGAACTGGGACAACATGGACTCATAAAATGGGAAATATATCGATTGATATAACTTCGTATAGTGCGCATTAAATAACTATTCAAACTAAAAAGAGAAGTAATGTAAAATCGATCATTTCAAAATTATTGTGTATAGAAACTGAGTTAAATTTTGGAACCCTGTTGTAAGAAGCACGCTTGCACACTTTGAGAAATTTTAAAACTTTTATATCCCCCCCCCCCCCACACACACACACACGCAGACAATGCTTGTGCAAATTCTTACTCTTTCCCAAACTGTAGCTGAAACACAATGAAGAAATCGATGCATAATTTGAATATATACTGTACACATTTCTTGGCTTATGATAGTCATGAATAGTTGGGGCATGATAAGGGATCAGAGAAACCGTACTGCCTGAGCTACTCTAAAGTATGAATTTCGACGCTTGAAGAAAAAACTAGTGAATTGTAAATAAGAATACTTGTATAAATTGGGGACGATAGATTAAATGACAGATTGGCACGAGCGGAAAAAAACATACTCAGCTGCTGATATTTGCAGATTTTTTTGCCTGGCGTAAGTGAATGTAACATTTTGATTGAGCTACTAAACCTTAAAGTTCATATTTAAATTGGTATTGGTGATTTAACTAGTGAGTGCCAAATTCTATTGTATGTCTTGTATCTATAATATTTTATTTTACATTTTCATTCAAATTCAAGCTTTGTCCCGTAATTTTGAACCGAGTCCAGTGACGAGACCGGAACACTTGACCCCGCACCTCCAGAGATAAATTTGAGAAATTGGAGGACATTGCAGCCACAACTTATTTTGCGTGGCCCTGCCACCATTAGTGAACACGGCGGTGGATTTGCAGCAACGACCATCGAACCAGGGCGTTCAGATCACTGATCAGTTGCTCTTGCTGACTGAGCCACCATGCCCTATTATTTTGTGACTTATTGTACTGCTTATTAGCTGCCTGTAGAAGACTGTCTGTAGTAGTTGTCTGCTCTCTCTAGAATCTTGGAAATATGCAATTATTCAGAATGGCATATGATATAACACGTAACACTTGTCCAGAAACATACCCAATGGTACCCAATGTTATACCCACTCTTCATACCCGTTCTGTTTAAAAAATGAGTATTTTTATTCAAGTTGATTGATATGATTGATATGGTTTGATTCTGATATTCGCATGATTGTCTCTATCAGTCTCTTCGTCAACACTTTTTCTAATGTGCATTTCTCTATTTACCGCGCTAGTGATAACTATACTAGATCATGTTAAACCTTTGAGTCCCTGACATTTGAACGCTTAAAACAATGAGTTTTTCTTTCCCCGGACGGGTCCGGGCTATCCTAGTGCGTCGAGATTTTTTCGATCAAGATTCTTTGGATCCAATCAGTACAAGCGCTACTAGTGCGATTTCTTGTCTACTCCGGCCTTGGGCATGTAAAATCTATGGGCCAGAAAGCCCCTGCATGGGGTTTGTAGGGTGAGCCCCTGGGTTTTTTCGGTCTTAATTAGGTAGCAACCGCGGGTTATGTTGGTGTGAATGCTGTTCCCATTTAAGTATATGCTCACAAATCATTAAATGTATGAGAGAATGTCTCTGGACAAGTGGTCCTCATAGGGGAATATATCCTAGGACTTTTACAAACTGGTCCGTTTATAATTACATTGTGGAATATCCTTATACAACAGTTCGCAAGCGATCTATTTTCACGCATCAATTATCGTCTTTTCTACGGCATGTGTTCCTATTTTTTTTCTTCGTTTTGAAATAAATTTATCGTTTACCTCCTATAATATGCGTTGGGGATTTTTTAATGATATTTTCTTACTAAATAACTATACATTACTATAACTTCGGATTATTAAATTTGGTTCCATGATTTGTGACTTTTTTTCTGTAAAATTTTTTAAAAATGCAGCTCACAGTTTTATTTTTCATTTTACAGTAACAATTGAGGGTATTTCATCAGGCTCTATTATCGTTTTTGTAAGGTATGCTTCTGATCTAAAAATACTTATCGACTATTCTGGGTATTAGGTTACCACCCAAATGTTTAGAGGAGCTCTAACCGATAGCTGAAGCATGTGATAGCTGCAATCAGTACAAAGTTTATCTTCGTTTACATCGATTATCCTTTCATATGTCAGCCAATTTATCCGGAAAATCTCAGCCCTTGATTTCCCCAGGGAGATGCTCTAAAAACATTACTTTGGATTTTTTTTAAACTTCAACCTCGCCTAAACAATTGCGGTAAAATGTTCAATTTTTTCCTTCGTTTTGAAAGAAAAAATTGCCGCATTTTTTTTTCCTCCCCGAGCATAAAATTAGATGAAGTAACTACTCAGAGCAGTAAATTTTTATGAGAATCCTAACAGATTTCGAAATAAATAAGAAAATCTCTTTCTCCTTCCTATAACTTGATTTTTATGCCTTTATGTATAGGATTTGACCAGATATAATCCTTTGAATATGTTTTCCCTAGTACAAAATTAATAACGTTTCGGGAGTTCTGACGCATTTTCATAAGTCCTGGTGATGTAAATCAAAAGATACTGATTGACTGTTTGAAAGAAGCATCTGAATATCTGGTGATATATGCATTGAATTCTGATCCTGGGTGTTTTATTTTCAAAAGTGTGTGAATCACCTATGGGAGCATGTCTCTAATTGCTACAGGTTTATATATGTAGGAGGTGGGTTAGATGTGGATGACCGTAGAGTAACTATTATATTATCGTAAATATAATTAATATTTATTTACAATTTAACGAAAATAGGATCCGTCTCCAAAGGAATATATATATATTTAATTATATAAATAAAGGATTTAAGACATATTGAGTTTTATTTTGCTTTAAAATAAGTTTTTCTTTTCTGTAACTAACAAATATTAATTCAAACGTAACTAAATCCTGTGTATAAATTAGTATATTTAACATTTAACTTCTCCTTAGTAATCTTTTATGAAATTAATATATACCATGAAATAATCAAATCAAATGAATATTCATATACTTTTAGAATATTGAATTTGTTATCAGAAAAAACGAGAAAATTATAATTAGCGCATAATCATTGAAATGATTTTATTGAAGTTTAAATAACTTTTAGTTGTAAGAATAATTAAATTTTGAATTAAGAATGGAATCATTATTGATAATTAAAGCCTATCTGCAACGCTTTCTTCTTAATTCCCTTGGCAAATAATAAAATAACTATGTTAATTAAAAGTATTAAAAGTATTCCCAAATAATTTTATTAAAGAGAAAACAATTTGGGAATACTTTTTTATGCAAAATTTCATATTTTCAGTACTTTAATTAACTTAGAATTTAAATAATCTTTACGAAAATTTTAATATGGTTAAAAATAAGATTTATTTGCGGCCTACACACGGCGTTTGCGGCGGTTTTTTTTTCATTCAAACAGTGAAAATTATGTGTCAATCAAATGTGGATGGACATCTTGATTTCAAAAGGTTTTAATGACTATCAAACCATGTCAAGATTTTCTGCAAAAAACCCTAGTTTTTTCTTGAAATACATTGACACCTCATATACCACATATATTTCTGACATATGTATTCCTGCTGTTTAATGGTACTTCATATTTGCATATTAGTGGTTTTTTGCATGATAGTTTCACTACTTCTAACGTACACATACGAGCACGGGTAAACGAGATAGGATTGAATGGTTGATTGCTAGCGTTACGGTCAATTATTATTATTATTATTATTGTTTATTTTTTTTTCTACATGAGGTCTAATTAGACTGGGAGCTACTGCTTAAAGCCGATTCCGAACGGCAACAAATATTTCTGCCAGCAGTGGAACTCGAACCCACAGAGTTTGGTACCGAAGGTCAGTGCTTCGAGATAGTTTAGATCAAAATATCAACCAGGGTGTTTAGTTGATACATAGCTGGTCTCGACGTAAGTAGATCAGAGTTAGACGTTTGAATCAGCCAAGTGATTGTTTCTGCACGGGATCACTTTCAAAATTGATATTTGACCTAAGTTATTGAAATTATATGATGCTATTTTTTTCCTTTTAAAACTATGAAGAGAATCCTTAATTCTATTGTTAAGGGAATTTGTAAATGCCTTGCTGTTTTATTACGCAGTGATGGTCATTATTTTTAGTGGTATTATTTAAGTGGTATGCTCATGATTATTTTTGTAACGTTTCTTGCTCAGTTCTGCCTAGTGATGTTGTGGTCGAGTTATTGGTGGGTCGTGATTTAGTATAGTAGTAGGCAATGATACCAATACTCTGAATTCTAAACAATGCATTAATTTATTAACGTAAAATATAAACCATAGAAATAAACAAAAATTAAAAAACAAGCATAGACTACTAAATCACTTTAACATAAAACATATCCTGCAAAGAAAACATTTAAGATCTTAAGGGGACTCGGTACCAAAAATTTTATTTTTGTAAATAACAATAATATTTAAGTTTTTGGATGATGTTTCAATAAATCATAATCATTACATACAATAATAGACCTTAAATTGATAATACAATAGTAACTTTTTTTTTAAATTTAATTTTTTAAAAATTTTTTAACACTTTTAAAATTTCTTCTTCTTTTTTAATTTTGGTGTTTGAAACAAGATTTTTTTATCTTATACTCAGGGTACTCTTTTCTACAAAAGTAAGCATCAGAATTTTTGATATAAAAATTAGATCGGAAGAAAAAAATTAATAATTGGATGTCTATGGAAAAACCCCTTGAAAATAGCATATATTTCAAATTCACATTAAAAAAATTTTTTTTTTTAAAGATATCAAAAAATAAGATGCTTACTTATCATTAATAGCATCTAAAGATACTCTAAAAAAAGTTTGAGACAATTTGCTGAAATATTCTGGAAGCCTTAGCATTTTGATTATATAGGAAATCTGAAAAATTACGAACG
This sequence comes from Dolomedes plantarius, assembly GCA_907164885.2. Lineage (NCBI taxonomy): Eukaryota > Metazoa > Arthropoda > Arachnida > Araneae > Dolomedidae > Dolomedes > Dolomedes plantarius. The sequence continues at coordinate 154,282,106 of OU015497.1, read as the reverse complement.
GAGAAAAATGAGTTTAAACATTTCATTTACAAAGAAACAATGCTAAATTTTATCCAAATGTCTCCAAACTTTTTCTCAATGAATAATGGAACATTTTTTTAGTTTTCCTCACCAGAAGAAAGTGTTAGATGTTAAAATCATGGAATTAGAAGCTAATGTATATGGTAGCACTTAGTTATTAAATAAACAAAATTGCACATTTTCAGTAGAAAAATACCCCACAATTGCAAAAGTAGACATTATAATCATTTTTAATTTGTTATATATATATATATATATATATATGTATATATATGTGTGTGTGTGTATAATAATTATACTTATTCAATAAATCATGATAAATTATTAATAAAATAAAATCATAGCTCATATTTATATTTAAATTAAATGTAAATACCAATACTTAAAAAATTTCATAATTATTTTAAGGGCACCAATTATAAATTTAAAAATAACCAGGTCTATATGTAATGCCTTCTCGTTTCTTTTCTAAACGTTCTCTTTTAGTTATGGCATCTTTCACAAGTGTTCTTGCTCGTTGGTACTTAAATGTGCTTCTTCGCAATCTAAAAGAATTTTTTTGCAAGTCTGGCAGTCTGGTACACGAATTTTAGTTCTAGAGTTTTATGAATTTCTCTTAGAGTAGAAGTGACACCTTTATTATATTCACAAATCACTTCCCCCACTGATCTATGTACACGCTTTTTGAACACAAATATGTCTTTCGAACACCTAGCCCATATCATACTATGCAAGCTTTCATTTGCATTTTTAGTTTTGCATCTGATACATCTTTCTAAAAGACCATTTGATGCCAGTCTTTGATAGACAGGAAATATTTTTGGCAAATATTCCTGGTTAATTGGTGTACCAACATGAAACACCAGAGAGTGTAAAAACCAGAGAGTTGGTTAGTTTTTCTACTGTAAACAATGAAGTAGGTGTGGCATTTAAAGGGACATTTAAAAACAGAGGTTTGCGAAATTAACCATATCTCCTTTACTATTAATCAGATCATCAAGAAATTTAGTCAGAATGTTCTACAGATGTTAAGGTTCATTTTGGGGTAAAAATCTGCAATTCGACAATTTTATCATTTTTCGTCAAAATGAGAGGTACTGAGTCCCCTTAATATTGTTAAAGATGTTAGGTTGAGGGAAGTTCTACGTAAGGGCTCAAAATTTAGGGTAAGAAATAAGGTAAATTTGAAGCAAATCATAAGTTCTATCACTAAAGACTTAGATTACTGCATAATTAAATTAGCAAGGAAGTACAATTGGCCTATCGAAGGTTTTATGGAGTGGAAGGTGCATATTTTACAGGATATAAAAAGGAATTATGAAGAGTATGGTATGAAGGACAAGAGGGGTTTCTTTCTGAACAAAGTTCTATACAGTAAAATTAAAGGTTTAAAAAATAAGTTTATTATTACGGTTGTTGATAAGGCTGCAAATAACTTCGGTTTTATGTGTAAAGATTATTTTAAGCAGTTAATTTCTAGGGAATACAACTCAAATAATACTTATGAAAAAATTAACCTTACCAAAAAAGAAATAGATAATAGGATTTTAGCTTTTAACAAAAAATTTAAGTTTAAGACTAATAGCATAAAATACCCTTACCTGTTTCCTACCATAAAATTCCATAAAGTACCTACTAAATTTAGGTTTGTTACTTGTAGTACAAATTGTTATAATACTTTGTTTAGCAAAAAATTCTTTAGCTATTTAAAAATTATTCTAAATAAAATTAAAGTTACCGAAAATAGCTTTATTATAAATAATAACCAGGATGTTCTACATTTTTAAAAAAGTAAGAATATAGATAGCATATACACGTTTGATTTTGAAAGCCTGTTTACCAGTATTCCGCATGATAATTTAATGTTTATATGGTCAGAAATTTATGATGCTTATTTAGATAGTACTTTAATATTAAAATGTGACTGGATTGATTTATGTAAATTTAATATTTTTGAAAACTACCTCTTTAATGGCTTATATTTCTTTAAACAGATACTTGTAGTACAAATTGTTATGGTAAATATAGAATATACATAGCTATATAATTGCATTTGCCAATTCGCATAGGTTGGCAAATGCAATTGTATAGCTATGGGAAATAGCTATTCTAGTGCATTTGCCAACCTATTCTTACATTTTTACAAAACTAAATTTCTTAACTCAAATAATGTTACCGGTTTTAGATATATTGATGATCTTATAATTTTTAACTGCAACGATTTGGAATTTCTTAATCAATTCTACCCAAAGGAACTAACTTTAAACCGAACTAACGATAATAATCTTTGTGCGACTTATCTGGATTTAAAAATTAAAATTCAAAATAGAGAAATAAAAATAGGGATATATGATAAAAGGTTAGATTTTAACTTCGAGGTTATTACGTTTACTAATTTCCATAGCAACTTAAACTATAAAATTTATTATAATATTTTTTACTCACAACTTTACAGAATAAAAAACATATGTAACAACTCTGGGGATTTTTTGGAGGCATGTAGCATTTTCGAGGAAAACTTAAGAAAAAACGATTTTCCTAAAAATTTCGGCAATTTAAAAGTTTAAAAAAATGGCATTTAGACTCAGGAATTTTTAAAGATGTTTAGAATAGTATTTGTGTTTTCATTTGGTTAGGCTGTAATGGGGGGTGGCGCTATGGTAATGTTACAATGACGTAATTTTTAGGATAGATTTGGCTGCTGTTTCGCCATAACCGTCACTTACGGAATTGGGGTATGTACGCGTCTTTTATTTTGCATTAGGATTTTGTGTGCTTGCATGTAAGGTGCGTTGAGCCCATACTGTAAGTAGTGTTTGTCTTTTCATTTTCTTTTTGACTTATTGCTTCATTGGGGGACTCAGGGCCTTGGGATGTCTTTTGGGATTACTTGCATCCTATTCAGAAAGTTCCCCTTGAGGTAACTGACATGGTTAGGCTCCCTGACGAAGAGACCTGTCGGTTACCTCTGTTGATTTATGGTTCAGTTCCGGCACTTATACAGAATCTTGCCGTTGGTGCGTTGATGCCCAGAGTGCTTGATTTCTGTTTGTTTCTTGTCTATATTTGTATTATTTTTAACTATCTCTTTTGGATTATTTATTAATTTATTAACATAACACATATATTAGTACACATTCAATTATATTACTGATAATTATCAACCTGAAGAATCACTCATTATATCAAGGTATTATTTAATTATATTATGTCACTTATTTAAATTGATTTCATTTCAGTACGCAATATATATTATTTCTTAACTTTAGCCTATACTATAGGATTCGGGGATTTATTGACTTTTGGCAATAGGTAATGAAAGGTTACCTACTTTTTTGCAGACTGCAGAAGGGAAACATTCGCCGGCATATTCACGTGCTTCGATTGGGATATCTTTCATCAGGATTCACTTTCGCTGGGGAACGCAGTAATCAGAATCGCTATATGGCGCGGGAAGAGGCGGGCTTTAACGGCAGGATCGGTTCTCCATCTTTGGCTTGTGTGGGTCAAGCAATCTGTCTTGGTTCCGTAGCTCAACTATTCTCCTCTCATCGGTAGCTTGCAGGGGTCAGGCAATCTATCTTGGCTCAGACGCTCCTCTATACTCCTCTCATCGCTAGCTTGCGGGGGCCAGGCAATCTCTCTCGGCTCCACTATCCATCTATTCTCCTTTCATCGTTGGCTTGCAGGCTTATAGCGATGCGCTAAGTCTGGGAGCAATCTCCCATATACTCTTTTTTAAACTTCTCGCTTACGAGGCTACTACTCTATATTCGTGTGTTGAGTCTGAGAGTCAAAAATCAATCTTATGCTTTTTCATATTCTCACTCTCTCTATTTTTTATCTTCTCAACATTTTCACATTTTCATTCGTCTTTTACATTTTCATTCGTCTCTCATGTTCAACATTTTCTCTCACTTCCACTTCGATTCGTTAATTTTCACCACCTAATTATTTCTTTAAACCATTCAGAGTGAGGGGCGTTTCATATAAAAAAAATTCCGCCTTCGACTCACCGCTGCCTTTCTAGGGATCATGTTTTCCCAGAACATCTCCTATGTGTGGGGTCATCTTCTCTTCGCCAACAATTCCCTTTTCATCTCGATGTCCCTTCTATGTAGCCCCCTCGCTGTTTCGTCTCTTAACTGTTGCTTTTCAGTTCCTTTTTCTTCATCCGGTCCTTTGTACAAACAGGCGTCATTTAAATTTTCTCATTTTAACCCCGTTTGTCCGATTTAATTGGCTTGTCTGCCCCTTTAGAACTTCTAACATACCGTATCCCCACGACATTCTTCTTGTATCGTCTGGCGTCATTTCAATGTTTCATTTTCTGTCCCGTTTGTTAATTGATTTTTCTGCACCTTTTCTATTTTTTTTATATGTCGTAATCCACGACAGATGTGTCATAATAAAAATAAACTAGGGCGCTGGCATTCGGTACCAAAGTCTGTGGGTTCGAATCCCACTCTTGGCATGGACGTTTGTAGCCATTCGTAATCGGCTTTAAGCAGTTGGTCCCGGTCTAATTAGCCCTTGTGTAGCAAAAATTGACCGTAGCGCTCCAAACCAAACCAAAATCATGAAAGATTTTATGACAAATTTTCAACAAAACCCTTTGACTTTAAAAACTTTATGTAATTATTTATCAGGATAAAATTACCATAAAATTTACAAAATGAGAAAAGTTTATAAAAATCTTCTATAGCTACATTACACAATCAAATTAGAATCCCATAGTGAAATTTCATATTGAGAAATTGAAGAAAGCATAAGTTCAATTCTAAAACCAACCTTTTGCTCGCCCAGAATGCCGGTTATAAAGCAGGAGTTCAAAAAGTGCAATGTTCCTCAATTTTTACCAGAATAATCAGGATAAGACATCTATCCAACCAACAGACCAACAAAATTGACGAACCATCCTTTTTTTAAATAATCTGAACAAAGAATGATATTCAATATACAGTTCATATTATACTAGCCGCTGCGCGACCAGCATGGTCGCTTTTAGTTTTATATTTTCTTTTGCAAAACAACTCAACTGAAAGTAATATATGTAAGGAATGTTACCATTACCTATCATCATAAATATACGTTGTTAAAGGGTATTCTCCATAAGGCTGATTCTAAAACATCGTGATTAAAAAATATGAATTTCCATTACTTCAGAAAAGAAAATACCGAGAAACCCAACACCAATGATTTTACAAATTACATCCCTCTCTGTATGTACTATTTTTCAAAATTAAAATATATGCACTTTATTATTACATCAAATAAGAAATTGTTGGGGAAAATTTTTTCACTTAAAAAATGGAGTAAACATTCAGCAAGTACTAAAATATAGTGGGGATTACATCACTCTCTGTATGTGCTATTGTTCACAGTTCAGATATCTACACTTAATCATATCAAATAATAAATTGTTGGTAAAATTTCTTCACTTATAAAATGGAGTAAAAATTCAGCAGGTACTGAAAAAAGTATAGAAAATTAACTATTACTGGCTGACGGTTGCATTGCCACCAACGGTTAAGCCTAACCTCGCGATCATTTAAGTTCTCTCTTTCATGCCTCTTTTTTAATGAATTATTTCTTCTTCGCTTTTTGTCTTGAGACTGTTCCCAATTTTCACTGGATCGTGCAGCTCGCTTTCGAGCATTTCTGATTTCAGTGAGCAAATCCATGTTAACACACGGTTGCAATTTGCGGATGGTCGCTAATGTTTACATCTGGTAGTTGCAGCCGTTGCCATTCGGAGTGTAGAAATATCGTCGATTTTTGTGCCGCATACCTACGCTTTATTTAACCTTCCTACCCTGAATGGGTCGAATCGACCCATTTTCATAATTTAATTCATGATAGCCCCCATGGATTTTAATTATGACAGTTTATTTTATGAGTATTCCTCAAATAGATAAATTTGTTGAGTTTTCTTGAAAAACTTTTTCTTTGAAAAACTTTTTCAGACTTGGAGAATTGTTTTTTTTAACAAACAAAAATAAAGTGACATTTTACCTGAATGGGTCTTATCGACCCATTTTAGTAATATTCACAGAAATGCATAAAACGAAATTTATTATTTTTGGATGGTCTGTATTTCGAATAATAGCCCTACGATACTGATATACACATATAACGTTGTACTTGTTTGACGTGTTTTGCCATTTTATTTTACAATATGGCGCCTAGTAAGCGTGGTCTTACTGAAGAAGAGATCAGAAAACTTTTGCAAGAGCTCAGTGATCAATCTGATGAAGGAAGTGATAATTATTTGAATGAAACTGATGAATCTGATCCCTTATCCATCGAAGACGATAATGAGAAAACGGATATTTCCGATACAGAAGAAGAAACTGTGCGGTCACCATCTTCCTTCGTTAGTCGTAACAAAACAGAATAGTGTAAATTTCCTCCTACATAAAATAACGGTATGTACTAGCACATAATTCCAATTTACTATTATTTCATATTTATTTATTTTATTTATTCTTATTTATTTTACTATATTTGAAAATTCTGACTTCTGTTCTGACTTTACAGACAACATAAAATTATGAAATTAATCCCTGGTCCTACACGTTTTGCAATTCAGAGGATAACTGAACACCCCGTGTCAGCAATGAAGCTTTTCTTGACAAATGACATGTTGAAATTAATTCTAGAAGAAACTTACCGAGAAATGAAGAGAGTGTGTTCAGAACAGAATGAAACCTACACATTGATTTCTGCTCAGGAACTTGAAGCTTATATAGGTAAAAAAATCTGAAACTTTTTTTGACAAAAATTTATTTATAAATTGAAATAAAGTGTAAATATTTGCATGATTTGAAATTCATTTATTTTTTTTTCATTTTTGATTTATTTTCATTCATTTTTGACAGGTTTGCTAATTTTAACTGGAGTCCATAAGTCAGCAAGAGAATCTCTGAAAAGGTTATGGAGCGAACAAGATAGTCGGGACACTTTTCGTGCAACTATGTCTCTGCAAAGTTTTGAAATTATTAGACAGTTTCTTAGATTTGATGACAAAGAAAGTAGAGCAAATCGACGTCGTGTAGATCAGCTAGCTGCAACAAGATCAATATTTGACATGTATACTGTACAATTGCCACAGATGTTCGTTCCTTACGAAAATGTACGAATTGACGAACAGCCTGTGCCTTTCCGTGGTAAATGTACATTTCGACAATATTTACCATCAAAGCCAAGAGGGAAATATGGAATTAAATTGTGGTTGATGTCTGATGTTAAAACTGCGTATGTTTGCACTGCTGAAACCTATACTGGAAAGCCATCTGTTGGTGAGAGAGACAAAAATAAAGAAAGAAATGCTGTATTGTGCCTAGCTAATTCGATTGAGGGTACCGCTCGAAATATTACAGTTGATAATATCTTCACAGATTATATCCTTGCTAAAGAATTATTGAAGAAAATAATAACTATCGTTGGAATCCTCAGACAAAACAAGCTATTTATTCAGTCTGAATTTCAATCATCACGTGATAGAGAAACATTTTCCTCATTATTTGGTTTTCAACCAGATATGACTCTTGTTTCATATGTGCCGAAAAGAAATAAATCGGTAATCCTCCTTTCAACTATGCACTATGACGCCAAAGTTTCACACGAGAAAGAAAAGAAACCAGAAATATTTTTATGTTATAATGAAAATAAAGGTGGAGTAGATACTACTGATAAATTAGCTGCCACGTATACATGCAAAAAGGGAACTAGGAGATAGCCTGTGTGTTTATTCTACAATATAATTGACCTTCCTGCAATAAATGCATTTGTTGTTTTTATGCATGTAAATCCTTTTTGCAATCAAAACAAGTTATACAAAAGGCGCCTTTTTCTTAAGGAACTTCGTAATCAGCTGACCGAACCTTACAGAAATGTTAGGATAAAAAAATATTCCAGTTACAATAATGAATTATTTGGAAATTGCAGCAGGTGAAAAACCAGAAAATAGCAGTACACTGAAACGAGGAAGATGCAAAGAATGCGAACCAAAGAGAGATCTAAAAGCGCAAACGAGGTGTGCTTCATGCTTAAGTTTTCTTTGCCAAGAGCATGTAAATGTGTACTGTAAATCTTGTTTGTCTTAAAAAATGTATCAAGAAAAATGTGAAACATAATATATTTGTAAAATTTCTATTATTTCCCAAGTTTTTAAACCCTTAACAACACTCATACAAGCAAGAGATTGAAACGAACGGAGGTAGGGGGTGGTGGCAAAAATGATGAAAGGGGGATTATAAAGGATATAAAATGTGTTGTTTCTATTAATAAACACAAAATATATAAAATAAAGCTATATAAAAATATTTCTTATGACCTAGAATAAATATAAACCAAACTGGGTCGAATCGACCCATACAGGCAAAACTTAACTTTTTTTCAACAGGGTAGGAAGGATATATATAGATTACATTGTTTGTTTGGCTGGATGCTCATTTTTAATATGTATTACCACAAGAATACTTAATCCTCCGACCAACCTCCCAGTCTAAGTATAAAGTGCAGCGGCCTGTTCACACTGAAGCCGAAACGTTACGTAGCGTCAGCAGGAAAAATTTTGATCAATAACAGAGCTTGATAGGTCAAACCAATCTCAAGTCATGTTAAAAAAACTTGGAGCCAAATGAGTAACGCAACAAAATGATCTGGATGAAGTGTAAACAGAGCCTAACGCTACATGAGACAAATCCAAGTATGATAACTTCCCTCATGTGTCACCCTCCATAATTTGTAGTTCCGTTACGGGTAATGGTGTGTGGTGGGGGGCGGACCCGTTTTACATACGAAGCTGTTGGATTTTGTAACCAATGCTATTTGTTAGCCTAAAAAATGGAAAGGTTTCTGAGGGGGCATTTCAAACGCCTTATGCCTGAATCTCTTGGGCAGGTGGATCTCTAGTGGTTTCCGGACCCTTAGGGGGACACATAGAATCCGTTTGCGTCAGCGTTAAAGATTCCGTTGATTTGTTAATTGGGTCAAAGAATGTTATATGATTGGTTAAAATTTTTTACACTGACGCTGACGGATTCTATGTGAACAGACACTTAGTCAAAAGATATAGAAAAAATTCTTAGTGGATAAATGTAAGTACCATTAAAGATTGTAAATTAATAATTGAAAAGATTGGAAAAGAGGGATTTCTGTGTTGTTTACCTCAATTGGAGACGATAAAATACCTGGAATTCTAAACATAAATACTCATCATAATCGGATTATTTCCGTGTTAAATAAATTTCCGGACTCGAGGCTATTAACTCTTCAGCGGGCGCAACAATTTTCGGAACACCCGCAGGCACTTGTGGCATAAAGTGCAACGTCTAATTCAACTTAGATTATTCCTTTTGTAATAAACTATTTTTTTTCAAATTAAAAACAATAATTCTGCGTTTTATTACAAGATATAAAATTATTATAATATTAACATAAATTTATAATTAAAAGTCAAAGAATGAAGATAAAATCGCCTTATTTCAAATCTGTTTAGTTTATTGGATCTAAGGACAACTTTCGAATTGATTGCTACTATGTCCAAAAACCTAAAAAACAATGAGATTGCCCATCATCGGGATTTGCGGGATACCATGTAATAGCTGCATATTTGATCGACTACATCAACTCCTGCTTTTGACGTATTGTAATCTCTGGTTTCTCCAGTATAATACTGTCTCCAATATAATCACTGGTTTACCAAGGTTAAATCACGACTAACAATAAATGGAAAGGAATAGAAGGGTAAGAAAATTACAGAAGGTCGTTCGCACTTTATGGAAACAATTTTGTATTTTATTTTTGGATTTTGCATTTTGAGATAAAAATTTGGCAACTTCAGAATAATCGTTTGCTACTGTTTTGTTTTCATTGGAATGTAAAATAAAAGATTTATTTTGAAAATGATTCCTAAAACTGATAAATGACTCAAAGGTTACGTAACTACGCTTTCCGAGGAGAAATATTCGTATCAACAAATTATAAAGAGGTGTAAAAATCAGAGTTATGGCATTTCAAAAAAAAGGTGTTTATAAATATTAAATTTGAAAGGAAAAAACCATCTAACTGAAAGTAAAAATGAAAATATGACCGCGAAACTTTATCCTAAGACTGTTCTAACGCAGGTAAATATCAAGAAAGGGAAGTCTCTGATCCTAAAAGAAAATCCTCCAACTCAAAGATCAATTGAATCGAAACTAGAAATGTCTTCTTACACTGTAAGTAAAATCATTCATAAAGATTTGAAGTTAAAAAAAGATGTTTATACCTAATGTTAATCTGCTAATGTTAATCTCTTTCAGCATATTGCTGAAAAAGAAACAAACTGTAGAAAATTATATGAAAAACACCTAGCTGCTGAAAAATGGACATTTTTGGTAATACTCGTTGAAGCATGGGTGCATTTAAGCGACTGTAATAAAAAACGATCAATTTTCTATTGCTCAACTAACGAGAATGACCGTATAAAATGGCTTCGTCACTGTACTGAAAAGTTAACAAAGGGATTCATAATAGTTGCAGGATTTTGTTACAACGGAATTAAAAATAAAAAATATCTCAGGTAAAGCCAAAATTAATTCACTCTACTATCAGCGGAATATTTTAGAACCAATTTTTGAAGAAGGAATTCCAATCTTATACGGAAAGGACATTGATGAAGTTGAGCTTCATATGGACAAAGCCTCTAGTCACATGTCTAAATCAACTGCGTTTATTTAGCAAAGAAAGAATCAGAAACAGGAATAAAGTGTATCCTATTTAATGAAATACCTGTAAAATCTCCTGGCACTTCTCCAATGAACTTTTGCGCTTACGGTTTATTAAAACGGGACTTAGGAAAACGGCATCCAAGAACACTGAATGGACTTTGGAAAACGTTTCAAGAGGAATGGCGTAAACTTGACATGACAGTACTAAGAAAAAGTTTACTTTAATGGAAAATTCGAACTACAGCTATTTTCAACAACAATGGCTAACAGATAGAAGCAAATCGCCACAAAAAATACGGCATTTTTACATAACTATGAAAGTCGTTTCCATAAAGTGCGAATGCTCTTCTGTAGACTTGCATTAGAAAGGGTGTAGCTATAAATAGAAACTGCTTAGAACATTCAAACCTTACATGTAAACACAAACCATACAAAATTACGAAAATGCTTCACTCTATACCCGGGCGTTATCGCTGAAGAGTTAAATCAATTTTTAAGCCCGACTTTGGAAAGCGGTTCTTAGAATTCTAGCATTTTTTTAAAAATATGGCAACGTTTAAAAGTACTGTTAACGGATGATATTTTCTCACGTACTTTCAGATTTCAATGTGGTTTTAAAAGGATCACTAGAATTAATATTGGAAGAATGTTGAAAATTATTGCAATTAATTTCTAAAGAAAGGTGGAAATAAATTTCTCTCGAAAATAACATGATATTATCCTTCAGTATACGTCAAGAAATCTTAATTCAAAATTTTCAATATTTTGAAAGCTGGCAATAGAAATTTTACATTTGTTTTGATTTCTGTTAAAGTATATCCAAGACAAAAATTGATAGCAGTATCAAAGAATTATATTTTCAATACTGCTCAAGAAGTGTAATTTATCTGAACAGGATTTTATTTTGGTTGTAGAATGGTATCATATATATTTTCCAGTTTTGATGTTATGGACGATGAGAAATGATTTCAATATTTCAGCGATCGCGCAATACATAAAGCATCTCTGAAAAGCTGATTTGTCATTAGGAAATGTTCAAAATTTGCTTTCCCTCTGTGTATTATTTTTATGTTTATATGAATGGAATATCTAAACATCTTTCAGATATCAAACTATTCTAGATTTATGAATACTGCTCTTTTGGAAATATATATTGCTTTTTCAGAGAAATGAACGGATCTGCACAAAGATTTGCTATTCAGAGAGATTTATTGAATTTATTAAGTTTCGGCTACGTATTTACCATGACATGCTTCCAAATTTAAAACTATGCTAACAATTTTATTTTCTGCTTAAAAATAAATTTTTTAACAAGCAAAACTGTAAAAACGTTTAGGAAAGGGTGTTCTCAAAACGCAATAAGTTAAAAAGAATCTAATAATTCAAAGGCCCGAGGTAGCCTAGTGGTAGCACGTCGGCTTTCGGTACCGAGGGTACTCATATCGGATCCCGAAAAGCACCATTATATATCTTCGTGTGTAAGCCGGATATAGGCACGTTGAATACATAGACCGGAAAGTTCTTTAACGAGGTCAGTGGGTGTGGAAGTTACGATTCCCCCAGATTTCGCTCATGTGAGTGCACGGTTAAAATTGTGGTTGCACCTAACCAAGGCGATCTCTGACGCTTGTGGTGCTATTATAAACCAGAGACATAGAACCCGGCCCACAAAGCCTGTATGGACCTGGTCTGGAACTTCCAACCAGGGGACATTTGGAACAACAGCAACAACAACTGACAATTCAAAATTTTTGATTCTAGGCAATGGAATTTGTGACTCTAGTTCCTTAGACTATTCTGCTAAAATAGTGCTCCTTTTACTATAAAACTGATTTACCATGTTTTTAGCTGTACTTTTTCTGAACAATATTAATGGGCAAATATTAACAAACGTCAACAAGCTCTCTATAGTAGATATATGTTTAAATTACAATCAGTCACTCCTTACAACAATAAACGAGTTTACAGAGTTAATTTGATAAGTAACTAATACGAAAGTACTTCCCTTGTACTGTTTCAACATTACCAAACTTAACGTGAGGACTCAGTGTTTTTCTCTAATGACGAAAGACCATTATTTGCATTTAGATGTATTGGGAAGTATTTCACCTGGCTTGTTCTACAAAGCTCATATTCGAGATAATAATCTTCCTTGGGCTCATAAAACTGAATAAGGCATTTTCATTTTTTAGAGATTGCTTATTTTTTCATTTGTGTTTAAAGAAATTGTGTTTAAAGAAACAAGAAGGAAAAAAAGACACAGCCAGAAGAGTGAAAGCATTGTACAATAAATTAAACGTATCCGACTCCGTATCCTTTCCGAAACACTGCACATTTATTAACAATTCACAATCACAGCACAATTACAGTATTCTTACAATAATTATTTACGGCTTTTCATTTATGCCGCCCAGATTTTCCCACTCGACTACGTCGAGCATCACATGGTTCTAAGAGCCTCGCAAATCGGCTCTCCAACGCGACAAGTTACTTTCGTTTTGACACGTGACATACACATACAGTATTCCCCTCCCGTAAGGAGAGTAAAAACAAAATTCCCTGTTTATAGGGACAAACAGTTACAGTCGGAGTTTTGAGTCGTAACAAACATGACAAAAATTCCCACTATTTCAGTGGTCAACTTTCTTATTCTGAAGACTAAATAAGAGTTTTAGAAGAATTACGGGGCTGAAACCAAATGCACCGTCAGTGTAACCCATGTCAAAATTCTAAACTCTGAATTAGTATTTCATTCGTGGTAAATCTTTACTTGATATATGACTTTTATTTATATTTAACTTCCTTCTTTTAGTAAAAAAACAAACAAAACCAAAAACTGATGCACTGTCACTTGTCGGTGTGTCGCCATTATTTTAGAAAGATTTTTACTAAAAAAATGAAGGCAAAACATGTTTCAGAGCAACCTTTTATACGATAAATTTGTAATTTCTCACTTTCAAGACCCGATATCGAACCCGGGGCTTTTATCCTTGAATCAGAGTGGTTCCCTTCGCTGATCGATGTTACAGATGACAGCGGTTAGAATTTTGCATCGCCTGACCCAGATATGTCTCTCGGAAAAATCGTATTTTTAATCTACTGTAATAAGTAACATTTATTATGGCTTTTATATTACTTATTCGAATATAAAATGACACAAATGGCATTATCAGCACAGTACGCTCCAAAAGAGATATTCAAATCTAATGAGAAAGATTTGTCAATAACAGTTTGGTTGCTCAACCAACTTCCGTTTTTACATGTTAAATTTTATACTTTATCTATCGCAAGATTACTTACGATTTTGGTGCAAGTGTCTGTATAAAGAAGTAATAGAACTTTGTTCCTGTGCACATAATAGTCTTTAAATCCTTTTAACTTCAACATCCCATACAAAATACCATTTCAGAAATGTAAAAAGTTCTATTGCTGTAAATTAAATTTTAGACTTTCTTCTCCGCCTTCTTTTTTAGTGAGCACAAGGTGTTGGCTTTTGAACAGACGAAGTTCGGTGTTGTGAATGCATATATATAATTTATCATATATTTTCTGACGATGATAATATTTTATTTTTTCTATGAATATTTATATATAAATAGCAGTGGTCCACTATCCATAGTTCCAACGTTTGTGTACTACTGAGAAACGGTAGTCAGATTTTAGACCTTTGGACGTCGAAGCCAGCGATGAAACTAGGGGAAAATCCTGATAAGGTACGAAAATCAAATACATGAAACTCCATTCTCCAAAATTTGTAGTTCCCTTAAAAAACAAGTCGGGAGATCATTTTGATAAGTATAAAATAGCGGATCGAAGCAAACAGGTATTCAGATATGCAATTCTTATCAGTAAAATATATATCTCAACAGTATGTAGCATATTCCGTCAACTTATGGCATTTATTTTCAATGGAATTATTTATTACTTCCAACTCTTAAGGTCAAAACAAGCTATAGTCTGAAAAATTTAACCAATTTACGAGTATATATGAAATTTAAAAACTGCGATCATAATTTTTTATTTTTATTTTACGATAAAATGTATTTTACTCACACAAATTTCTCAAGAAAAAAATAAATGCATACAGTTCAAAGGATTTCCTTTTAATATATTCATAGAGTTCCAGACGTAAATAAGACTGTATACTTTTTAGTTCATCATAGATGGTTACCCGTAATATGTAGACAAAATCCTGAGGAATATATTGCACACACTCCTTTACATACATACATACATATATATATATATATATATATATATATATATATATATATATATATATATATATATATATATATATATATATATATATATATATATATATATATATATATATATATATATTTATATATATATATATATATATATGTGATAATAATCACATTTGGAAAATTTTAACACAAGGGGATTGACGCGTAGAACTTCTGGGAGAGATGCAGTCGGTACGAGGAGTGATGCAGTCGGCACGAGGGTGTTGTTCAGGAAAACACTGATGATATCTAGGCGATTAACCCATGCGGAGCCATAGAAGAGGAATACACAAGTTTCCGACGATATCCAGGAAATCACCTTTATTTAATTATGAAGCATCGCGAAGGCTGCAGCGGCCACATGACTTGTCCAGCGTCTATGCCAGGACGGGACGTATAAACATACAGGAGCGGACAGCATGTCCGACAGCTACAAAAGTTAGAAAATGAAGAGAGGGAACAGTCTTGCGTTCATGCAATATTAAATGGGTGTTTTGCGATATTTTCGCCAGAGGGCCTAAACTACTTAATTTTTAATTGGGCGACTTTAGATTCGTGGAGTTCAAGTGTCCACTTAAGTTTATCGGGGACTTTACTGCTAGATACCGCGCTTATTAGAACCGTGAACTATTGAACTGGGCGTACGATAAGTGGCCATAAAGTTCTTGCAAAGTGGATTTTTGACGTTAAAAAAGACATAATTTCAGAGTGATTCGAGGGCTCTTCAAGAATTTTGACACTATACTGACATTCGAAATCTCATAAACTTCGAACACTCACATCTGGGGATGTTATTGAGTTCAGATACTTCACATGCCTGCTTAATGATCTGCAGGGCTACG